>CM017439.1:48377895-48412656 GCA_007726485.1 Eragrostis curvula
ATATGTAGGAGTATGCATGATTACCTTTTTGTTGTAGCAAAGAGAGTTTTGCTTTCTTATCATTGTACGATTTAGCTTTTCAATAAAGATTATGTTGCTTTTTTCTTATAATGTATTGTGAATTGCTAAAAAAATTGGTTATCATATCTATGCAATACATATCTAATGAAAGATATACAAAGTTGGACTCTTTAATTAGTTGCAGCCAATCCTTGTTTATATGTAAGAAAGGTAATTATTATTTTTAGATAATAGAAAGGTAATGATTAGCTATTAAGCCCAAAATATAATTGCTTGACCTTTGTATGTTGTATATCATATTATTAGGGTATTCAAAGAAGTCAATCGGTTATCGTAACAGCATGAAACAGCCCTATTTAATGTTTATATCCTATCTACTAATTAACGTGTCAGCCTTGGCCGCAGTCACACCCTCAACATTCGTATCCACAGGCCACATTCACAATGGATTGCCCCTCTGGAAGCAACTATAGATGGAGTCGCATTAGCTCATTTATTTTTTATATAATGAAATATGAAGTCAACAAGTTTTACTATAATTTCAAAAAAAAAATATCAAATTACGTTACTTAGGGCAACGATCATGTATCGATTTAATTAAGTAGATAACAGATTTGACCTCCATCTCATCGAAATCAACTCTAGCCGTGCTATCATGGCAGGACACACACTGGTGACTTTATTGACACGGAACACTAATTTCAACCAACAAAACACATCATATATGCTCCTTGGTACAAATGAATAATGCGCCACATCTTCAAGCTTGGGAGCTGGGTAAGCTGCCTAGCGCTCTGACCATGCTCAGGAGGTTCTCATACGATGACCCGCCCAGGCAGACTGCCGCCTCCGCCGCCGCCTTCCACCTTGCCACGCTCGCCCTTATCTTCTCGATCCCCATCGCCTCCCTGATGTGCATGGCCACCTGCTCCCTCCTGACCTCCGCGTCGAGCCGGACGCCGACGCCCCACACCTCGCAGACGTACTTGCAGTTGGTGTACTGGTCGGCGAAGCCCGGCCAGCACACCATCGGCACGCCGAAGGCGATGCTCTCGCACGTCGAGTTCCAGCCGTTGTGCGTCAGGAAGCAGCCCACGGCTGCGTGGCGCAGCACCTGCTCCTGCGGGCACCACGTCGTCACGTGACACCGCCCCGCCGTCTCCGCCGCAAAGGATTGTGGCAATGTTTCCCGGACGGCGTCGTCCCTGATGGACCAGAGGAACGGGCGGCCGCTCGCCGCGAGGCCCCAGGCGAACTCGGCCAGCTGCTCCTGCGACACCACCGTGTGGCTGCCGAAGTTGACGTACACGACGGAGCGGTGCTCCTGCGTGTCCAGCCACGCGAGGCACCCGGCGTCCTGCTTCCACAGGCTCAAACCGATCGAATCAGCCGCGGCGCCGTCGAGTTGAGAGCTGAGGAGAGAGCCTAGGGGGCCGACGGTGTAGATTATCGGAAACTTGTCGCGAAGTGCGGCGAGGACGTCGGCGTCAAGGTCCTCGAAGGTGTTGAGGACGAGGGCGCCGGCCTTGGTGCAGTTTTCGAGCTCTGTCTCGCAGAACTGGAAACTGAAGTCATCCGGGTCGATAGTGCGGACGAAGCTCGAGACGTCGCCGAGGCTGATAGGCGGCACGCCGGGAATCCAGTCGATGATTGTCGTGTCGAGGTAGCCGTTCGTGAAGTAGCTCTCATCTGCTTGCCGTGATCGCCAAATCAGCAAGTAGTAGCTAACTTAATTGTGTGATAAGTAGTAATGGAAGATTACACTTGGGTTGAACGAGCCTTGCACGATTACCTTTGAGTGGCACGTATCCACGTTCCTTGAGCTGGCCCATCATCATCTGCGACATCAGGGACGCCGTGCCGGCGCACCAGAACACCATGCTGGGTATCCCCAGCACCCTCGCCACGCCCAGCGCGAAGGTCATCAGCCCCGTGGGCAGCACGCACGTCACCGGCGGCACGCCGGCCTCGCCGTTGAGCCTGACGATGAGGTCCCTGAGCGGCGCGCGCATCGCGTGGTCGTGGACTTCAACAGGGCTCTGCCCGTAGTCCTGCTTGCCGCGGTCGGCGTCGGTGAGGCCGTCGGGGATGGACTCGAAGCGGAACCCGTAGTCGCGGCCACGCACGGCGGCGGCGCCCTCGGTGTCCTGCACGCGGCTGTGGTTGTGCTCGGTGTTTACGAAGGTCACGTAGACGCCGTGGCGGTGGAGCAGCTGGGCGAGCTGCAGCGCCGGGTTGATGTTGCCGGAGTACGGGTACGGCACCACCACGGCGTGCGGCCTCGCCATTCTCGGTCTCGGTGACAACTGTGGGGGGGGGGGGGGGGGGGGGATGTTTGCTTCTGTGCTTATCCTTATCTTGCGGTGAAGCCGTACCAATGAAATGGCCGCCATATATATGGGTTAGCGGACGACGATGATGTCTGCACATGGAAACGCCGCCACTGGTTGATACATACTACTCCATGTCCAGCTCTGAACTGTAGTTAAATTTGGTGCAGTTGGTGCTTCAGATCCCAATCTCTTGATCCTTGTCTTATTGCTAATGTCAACACTTGAAATGTTAAAAGCTAGAACCCGGAAGGTGTGTGAAGTTGTTTGATGCTATATATCTCAGCACTCCATCTGTATTGATAAAAGCAATGCCAGTTTCTACGCTTGCTCATCATGTCGCTCAATCATTTAGACCATATTAATAGTATCAAACATTATTAATCAACCTGATAAACATTTTAATTGTCTGCCTCGGACAACTTGCTTGTCCAACCATGGCGAGAAATCAAAATGTTCCATCACGAATCTGGGACATCGGTTTGGTTTAATTAATTTCTCCTTTTTGACCGATTTATAGTTAGTTTAACTTTAAATGGGGACCACTACCATTTTTATATCACAAATTGATCGAGAGAAGGATAGCCGCCAGTATCCATTAGAGTTTTTTTTTATATACTCAAAGTGGGAAACGAATTAGATCCCGTTTTCCTTTTCCTTTTGTTTTTTGTGAAAGGAATGATTTTTATTACTAATATGCAGGAAAATCAGTACATCCCCCTTTACACACTAGGACCCTAAAGAAAGTAGAAATAACAAAGAAGTCCCTCCAGGTCCTGCTCATCTTCTTCATCGAAGCCAAACGCCGCTCAGCAGCCATGGCCTCGCCAAGATGCTTACCGCGAAAGAAAGTTTGATCTGAATGAGCATCCGCGACCTCATTGCCAACCAGAAATGGAAGCAGAAATCCAGCGCAGATACCCGCCCGGAAACCCCATCCACCACCGCCAGCATCACCGCGGCGCAGGGAACACACCCTCTCTCTCGGAATCTACTATGCTTACC
Source organism: Eragrostis curvula (assembly GCA_007726485.1). Classification (NCBI taxonomy): domain Eukaryota; kingdom Viridiplantae; phylum Streptophyta; class Magnoliopsida; order Poales; family Poaceae; genus Eragrostis; species Eragrostis curvula. The sequence goes on from CM017439.1 coordinate 48,381,252, forward strand.
GCATTCTATCCTAAGCTCACGTGTAGTAGCACGGCCTATGGCTCGTCACTACAACAATTTTGACATTATATGACGATGTCATTTTATCACAGACTACCTTCCATGACGCAGCGTTGACGAAAATCGCTTTGTCATAGAAGGTGCGTAGCTGATTACCTTCTGTGATGTTTTCATTATTTTCGTCATAAATTTATGACGTTCCACATAAACGTCATAAATGTTTATGACGCTTTCAAATTCGTCACAAACTGTTTATGACGCTCAAAAATTCGTCACTAACTATTGGACCAGACCTGCCCTGGCTAGCCGGACATTTGGCACATTAATGTCGCCAGCCTTTTAACTTTCGGCCCATTAATTTCCTAGGCCTTTCTACTTTTGGCCCATTAATTTCGAAGACCTTTTAACTTTCAGCCCATTAATTTAGCAGGCTATTTTACTTTCGGCCTATAATTCAGCAGATTTTCTTTTACTTTCAGCCCATTGGCACAGAGGGATCTAAATAACACAGCCAGACTGGTTTAGGGATGTCAATTCAGTATTTTGTAAGTAGAAGGACCTAAGTGACATACCCGGACAAATTTAGGAACGGACTGTGTACTTTACTCAAATAAAAAACACATGACCGACGTCCCAAAGTCAAAAAAAAAAAAAAAAAAAGTTTGGCTCCCGACATCACATCAGCATCAACTTCCCTTGTGTTGTTTTCCGCTATTCCTTACGTGTTTCTGCCATCGGGAAAATTTGAGTTTCTTAATCAACACGAAAGCATAGCCAAAGAAAAACAAACTTTGGTATAGCCTAGACCAACATACCCAATCAAACTTGAGAGACTACACACAAAATATCCTTCTCATCCTCACACTCCAGGGAGGAGCAACTGATGCAGAAATCGCTCTTGGTAAAACAATTCGTACATTATTAAGCAAGTAAATTGGCCAGGTGGGGATACTGGTCGCCTCTGATGTTCGAGCTCTGTGGAAATACATTGTAGTATAATTTCAATATGTCATAAACACATTCTGCAGTACAAGCTGTATGGAATGGTGTTTTCAAGACTGCATCCATTGCCCAAAATAGGAGTCTCAATGCTGGAGGGAGTAACATTGAATTGCCAAACTGAAGTCTATTGTAGGACTCTTATCACTTAAACGTGATTTATCATACTTTAGATTGGATTTTAATAAAAATAATAGGTGTCATGCTTAAAAGAGTTAGCTCTACTCACTATAACAAAAAAGGACTGTAGGGACGGCCTGGTCGATCCGTCGCTGTGCAACTGTCGCTACAGAGATAGGTCTGTAGGGGCGGTTCTGAGAAACCGCCGCTACAGAGTACTCTGTAGAGGCGGTTGACATTATAAACCGCCCCTACAGGGTACATCTGTAGCGACGGTTGACAATGTTAACCGCCTCTATAGAGTCTTTCTATAGCGACGGTTGACAATGTTAACCGCCCCTACAGAGTCCTTCTGTAGCGACGGGTAACAATGTCAGCCGCCTCTACAGTCCTAACAGGGAAAAAATAAAATTTTTACTCTTCTTATTTTCCAGAATTCACCACATGTATAAATCATAGAATCTCATATCAAATCAAACCACGAGAATACACATGCACCTCATTTCATCAAATCAACCCATTTCAGCAAATTTGTTACCAAGTCACCAAATCCTCGATGTTGTTCACATCGTCAACATCAACTTCATCTTCGGCACCGGTCTCGATGTTGTTCTCACCATGTTTTGTCCACCTTGTGTACCCCTCAACAAAACCTCGCTTCACCAAGTGTGATTTGATTATGCTCATATCTAGCCACAACTTCTGATTCTTGCAGTCAACACATGGAGACAATATATATCTGTTGTCCCTTCACGCTTAGCATGTTCTCCGGCACAATCGGCGAACTTAGAGAGTTCTTGCAGAAACAATCCACCTGGTCTTGGAGCGTCGTACATCCAAGATCTATCCATCTTATACCTTCCACCAAAACAAATATAATATATGAAATTAATCATTTTTACTTCTAGATGGCAATTTTGAATAAATCACACCTCAAACAATAATTTAGAATATAAGAGGCAAAAATGAGCATATCATCTTCCCCTATAGCTACCTTCCTCCCATTCCCCTCCCACTCTCACTCTAAGAGCAACCTAGGTCGAAATTTAGAATTACACATGAAAGAAGCTAGATATAGATGAAATATTCCTAGGTGATACAAATATATGATATATGATCCCATATACTTCCATTCAAACCAAATCAAACACCCCAAATCAAGAGAATTTGGACAAATTGGATGAAAAACATAGAAACTTCAAATTCAAAATTGAGCTCGAATTCAACTTGAGAGCAAGAAAAAACCTTTGGGATGACTTTGCCTTACACTAGGGAACAATCTCCTCCAAAAAAAAAAACGACCTCAAAACCTTCCCCCTTCGTTTTTGGAATTTTGGCGAAATTTTCGGGCCGCCACTTTGCACTAGAAGAGTGAACTGCCCGAGGTCGACTTATATATGTGCGGCCCTTTGTAGGGGCGGACCACATTGTCGGCCGTCGCTACAGATCAGCAGTAAAGGTGGGCCAAATTTCGGACCATCGCTACAGAGGATCTGTAGGGGCGGTTCACATTAAAAACCGCCCCTACAGAGGAAGGACTCTGTAGCGGCGGTCCAAAATATAGACCGTCTCTACTGCTCTTCTGTAGCGACGGTCCTTAATTTGGCCCGCCTTTACTGCAACTCTGTAGCGACGGTCCTTATACTGTTTGAATTCGACAGGCCTGTAGAGGCGGTTTTCGTTCGAGCCCGTCGCTAGTTCATTTTGGCTTCTGTCCCTACAGCCCGGTTTTGTTATAGTGACTTTTGCATCAACCACTCATCTACAAATACTTAATGGGTTCTCTAATTTTGCTTTCTCCCCAGGCGTTCAAAATGTCAGGATCGGCCTGTTGCCATTTTTGTAAATATAAAGAACTAAATAGATTTATATTTCTGATAATTTTCACAGCAGTCATGCTCAAGTTCCTGTCAGGCCAGGTGAACTAATTCAGGACGGCACCTACACATGCAGAGCGAATCAAATGACGCGCTTGCTCAGGCATCGGTAATAAACTAATTAAGTTTTACGCCCTTTTGTCTTAATTAAATATACATATATATACTCAAATAGCAGCTGGAACTTAAATGTCAATTTGACAGCAGGGCAAATGATTCTGTTCTTAGCTTGCAAAATGACCATTGGCTCACATGACTCTTCATGTGATGGAGGTGACTACACGGGCCGGCCATGCTGCAAATATACACTCAAGTACAGCTTGTTCACCCAAGGTTCAGAAAATTCAGTTCTGATCTCTGTACTTCATATATAATTCAGTTTACATCTCTGTACTCATAAATTAGATCTCTCTGGGGTTTACTATTTCAGGTCAACTAGGATCCTGAGCAGTGCATGCTACTAGGAACACCTGGACTTGTCTGCTGCATTGGGAACCTAGCTGTGTACAGATCGATAGATCCTCCAAGGTTCTTATTTCGTCTCTGGTCAAGCCATGCATGTCCAGCTGCAGTAATTATCAATTGACTGGCACGATCCTTCAGGTACGAAAGATGCTGTACATGCGCGGAGAGCCGTGCGCGCTGTATAATGTCAACGAATACAGCAGAAATAAAGTTGTGAAGCTCCAGTGATCAGTTTCAACAATTATATATATGTCTGACACTCAATTAACAATTCTGAGGCCGGTGATGGCAGAAGCTACTGCAACTCAGATCGAGAAACCATAGCTAGCAGTAACCCATGTGTTACGATGAGATCAACCTCGAGTGGCATCATAGCTATATATAGAGGTATTCCCTGGGGACGTAACTCAAGCCATTGAGCAAGCAAGAGACTCTCTTGCTGCCGTCTGAATTGGCGTTTTCACGCCATGAGTCCGCTCATGGTACTCTTGCCCCTTCTCATCCTTGTCTTCACTGTCTACATACCCCTAGCTGATAGTGTAAGGCCTGCCTGGGTATTCGGAGATGATGGCAACCAGAGGTTCAACAATGGCGTTGGTCCAGTGAAGAACCCACACTGCCCTAAACCGGGGCGTGGTCCGGATCCCCACGGTAATGGCTACGAGCCACCGAAGAATACTGAGTGTGGCAGCGGGCAGGAATCTCCGACATGGCAATCCTGGACTCCCTCCAACCAAGGTAATGGCCAGCTATCACCACCTCCTCCCTCAGCCACAACACCAACTTATGTGCAATCCCCGCCACCAACACCAATGTCTACTCCAACTATAGCTCCAGTATTTAGCCAGCCACCTCCATCACAATCAACTCCTTCTATTCCACCTCCTCCAAACTATCAAGAGAACAACCAGCCACCTCCGGCATCTTCTAGTCCCCCTACCGTGCCGACAACATATCAAGAAAATACTCCACCACCTCCATCATCAACTTATAGTCCTTTTGACGTTCCTCCACCATATATGGCTAATAGTCCACCACCCTCAACACCTTCTAGCCCCATCAACACACCGCCTACTTATCAAACTGATAACCCTCCTCCACCTTCAAGCCCCACCAACACACCCCCACCTTATGTTAATCCAACAACACCCCCACTATACCAAGAGAACACCCCACCACCTCCATCTAATTTAGGTCCCAATATCTCTCCTCCAACGTATCAAGATAATAGCTCACCACCAACACCATTTTATAGTCCATATCCCATACCTTCAGAAGATCATTCTAGCAACCCACCACCCTCTAGTCCTGTAGCTACACCCCCAATAAATGGAGAAAATGCCCCGTCGCCTCCATCAACTTCTACTTCTCCCACCACTCCTCCTCCTTCTACCCCACTTAACGCACTGCCTCCACCTTCACCATATCAATCTAATATCCCACCACCTCCACCGCTTTATTATACACCCACCACACCTCCATCCTATGAAACACCATATGCTCCAACTTCTAATACCCCTACCACTCCTCCAACCTACGAAGAAACTAGCCCACCACCTCCAACGCCTTCTAGTCAACACGCACCCACACCTTTTTACAATGAACCTACTTATTATAACCCACCACCTCTATCACCTCCCAATCTACTTGCTACACCGCCAACATATCAGGATCATAATCCACCACCCCCTCTGACTTCTAGTCTGCCACAAACACCTCTGACTTATAATACACCACCTATAGATTTTAGTCCTCCAAATACTCCAACCTATCAATCTAACAACCCCACACCACCATCTCCATCTAGTCCTCCCGCCACACCCCCAATATATCAAGCTATTAATTCACCACCCCCAACAAACTCTATTCCACCACCAACACCTTCGACCTATCAAGCACCACCATTTGAATATTTTAGTCCCCCATCCTATCAACCTAACAACCCACCACCTTCATCACCTTCTAGTCCACCCATTGCACCTCCAGCATATCAAGATAGTAATAATCCACCACCCACATCAATTTCTAGTCCATCAGAAACACCTCCCATGTATAACGCACCGCCTCAGGAAACTTTTAGTCCTCCATCTAATCCTCCAACCAATGAAACTAACAACCCTCCACCTCTATCACCTTCTAGTCCTGCTGCTACACCTCCAACAAATCAAAATAGTGATAATCCGCCACCCCCAGAAATATCTACTCCCTCAGGAACACCTCCTATGTATAGCACACCACCTATGGAAGATTTTAATCCTCCAGGTACTCCTCCAAACTATCAACCTGATAGCCCACCATCTTCTTCTAGTCCACCCGCCACACCTCCAATTTATGAAGCTAATAATCCTCCACCCCCAAAAACTTTTACTACACCACCGCCACCTCCAAACTATCTGGCACCACCTTCAGAAATGTTTAGCCCTCCATCCGATCAGTCTAATAACCCACCACCTCCATCACTTTCTAGTCCCCCCGCCCCTCCTACATATGAAGACAACAATTCACCACCCCCAACAACTTCTAGTCCACCATCAGAAACACCTCCAAACTATCAACCTAACAACCCACCACCTTCACCACCTTATAGTCCTCCAGCCTATCAAGAACCTCCTCCACCACTATCTACTCCTTCATCTATGCCTCCAACATATCAAGCTAATAGTCCACCACCTTCCAATCCTCCTGCCACTCCTCCAACCTATCAAGCTAACAACCAACCACCCCCACCACAGATGCCTAGTCCCCCAACTACAATTCCACCACCACCATTAAGTCCCCCTCCCACACCTCCAAATTCACAAGGGACAAGCCCATCATCTCCTCCACCGTCATTCTCGCTCCCCCTCATTTCCAACCTATGAAGCTCCACCACAATCTAATCCCCCAAATGGTTCTCAAGGATGGCAACAAGTCAATAACCCCCATGATAAAAAATATTGGCAAATTGGGAGATTTATAGTTCTAATGAACCAGCTTGCTTACAATAAGAAGGAGTTTGTTCTTGTTGATATTATTTCAGTGAGTGAGCAGCCCGCGGGTGATGGTAAAAATTATTTGGTAAAATTTAAAGCTGCGGACGAAAATAAGAACGTAAGAACATATGAAGCGGTTGCGTGGGGTATCTATGCATCAACGGCCAAACCATGGAAAGTGTTATCATTCAAAGACCTAGGAAACTGAGCTATAGATTAGCATAGGAGCCTACATACGGCCCTGCTTGCATGGTTACACATGGGGCAGAGTTGTAAACTTTATGTTCTCACCATGTAATGTTTTTTCCTTATACATATATATATATACTTCAGTTGGTAGTATGTTGCTTTAGTAACAAGAACATTTTTCCTGTCATACTGTGGATTATTAGTGTTCAAAGAGAATTTTATTGCTTTATTTTACTCAAGTGGCTTCAAATTACGATGCACTCATTGTGTTAGACCTACAATGTGCAATGCATACTGTGAGCAAGCGATTGACCATAGATGTGAATTATACTATTACATTATATTTGGATCAGGGCACATGCATGCACTCCATGTAGCGCAGCTGCACATTGTTTTTGTGTGGTGCAGTGGCAAGAGGTCAGACAAATCCAGTTCATGCAAGAAAACCTCTATGGAGCTGAAACTGCTGGCTAGAGCATCGTTACAATATAACTCTTTTGTGATAAATTTAACTGATAGAAGAAGCTTAGAAACAAAGTACTGCAATTTTGGTAAAATTTGACAGGATGGTCATTAAAATTTGAAATATCAACATTACTGAAGAGCAATGCTTGTGCTAATTAAACCACAGTCCTGGATCATTGCTTTTGTAATTACCTCTCTCTATAATTCTATAGATTATATTTGAATCCTATAAGGACATACAAATAGACAAAACAAAATGGAAAGTACCAATTTTCGTGATATAACTTCCCGCTTACAATAGATAGTACCAATTTTCACAAGAAAACAAAATGAAAATAATAAATCGGAGCAAAGATAGAATTACTACTCTGCTTATACAGCCCACTGTACTTGAATTCATGTTTATAATGTCATATATAACCTCAAGCTAGATGATATATAGATCTTAATTACTCCCTCCTGTTTTTAACAAAACCTAAAAAATACTGTATACAAAACCTAAAAAATACTGTATACAACCTCAAGTACGTACTTTGACTACTGAAATATATATAACCAATGTATATTACACATGCATTGTGTTGAGTCGCTCAATGATAATAAAAAACATTTGTTACGGTAGTCCCAAACAACTGTGAGTCGTCATCCATGCATTTACGTAGATCTCCAGACACATGATGAACTCTTGCACCTTAGGGTTCAAGACTTCACCCATAATTATTGGTATTAATTTTTATTTTCAGTTTTAGAAAGCTAATTATTTTTTTAAAAGTGACCCACATGAAGTCAAAAGGGGATAAAAAAATTGCTTGTTTGATTGGAATGTGAGATCGTATTGTATATTTTTTTTTTATGAACCGCGCCATGATATGAAATGAACGTAACATTCTAGGGAGAAAACGACATGTTTTATGTACAGCCATAGGCCAAAGAAGAGTTGTACAGCCATAGGCAAAAGTTATTTTTTTAGAATGCCATGAAAATTTAGATGTTATTCTGAAGTGGTTAGGATTCTGCTCTCGAGAGAATAGGCTCGATCCGATTTGTGTTGGGTGAGCAGAATAAATTGTAACGTGTGAGACGTGACCATGTATGCACGAATTAAGTGAACGTTTTCCATGACTCGGGCATGCATGTTTCCATGACATGTGTTTTCCCAGGCGTTCAGGATTGGGCGTTCATGTTGCCGCAAATATACATGTACAGCCACAAGGTAGGAAAAATGAGTTGAACGTGTTATTCCGCATGCATTGTTTGAAACGAAAAACGTGTAATCTCACATCAACCAAAAAACGTGTTACTCTCTATGATCTGCATGCACCGAAAGCAGTCTTGTAGATCAACCAAACCGTAGCCAGATTTAACATAGAGGTTGAGCAGCGGTAATCACACGCACGGGGCCGGATCAATCGGTTCTTCCTTCTCTTTTTTTGATTTCTCTCTATAAAAATCAAGGGTTAGGATCGATTTGTTCTCTTGCACCCTAGGGTGTAAGAGTAAGGAGCTGGGAGCATGGGAATACCGTAAAAGGGATCTAATAAAGTAAGAAATCGCCCATCCGGCAAACTAGATTCCAGTTGTAATAATTACTAACTCCAAATAACCGGGTTTATGCGTGCGCACTGGCCGCCACCGGAGGCATACACATGAATTTCCTAGCTAGACCTGAACGGGTTTATCGCTGTGCTTTTTGACCAACACAGCTAGGTAGGTCGTGCACTCCTGTTTACTTTACTAGTTGTATAGCTCATCTCTATGACGAATTGAGGATCTTAAGGTTTTACCAAGTAAAAGTCAAACTGCTCCCAGCTATTAGTAGTATAATCGATGGATAAAGAAATGTTAGTATGTAGAAGTGATCACACGTACATGTGTATCCTCGCCGTATATGATCCTATGTACTAATGTTTACTGCTAAAGTCAACTCGCATGGAGCAATTATCTGTAGGCCCGCGTCGTCCGTAGCTCCAAGTAAGCAGATCGTCCACGTACCTGCACGCATGCGCGGAGAACTGTGCATGCACGCTATACGTAAAATGCCAGCACTGCTTGGAACAAGAAAAATTACCTGGTTCAACCTCTTTTGACTTTCGTAGTGATATAATGTAACTTCGGGACAATCACTTGGCTGGTGTGCTAGCGCTTCCTGGTAAAACTTTCCTTTTAACGTTAATATTTCTTCCGTATGGAAACACATGATCTCAAGCAGCTGACACCCGTTTCTAGCTAGATGTAGCTTAATTAAGGCCATTTTATCGAAGTTCAGGTAACAAAAGCTCTTAAAATAATATCGCTTACATATTGGGACTCCGGTTCCCTTTTGATCGAGTTAGTCGTCCAAAACCTCAAATTGGAACTTCAATTTTGCGCTCTTGGAGAAGAAGATGCTTCCTATTTGACCACAGATCATCGAACTTTGAACAAACCAGTAAAAAGGGAACCGGAGAGAAATATTTTTTACAGCTCGCTGTATGCTTGTCGCGAGGCCCCAAATGTGTGATTGATCTTATCGACGCACAGCTGGCTGGAGACTTCTCATGCAACTCTATGTGAACCTTGACCAAACTAAGTCCCAAAGAAGCTTCCACGTCGATCATGTATCATACTACATGCTTTCTACCAGTGTCATATATACCAGGCTATAAATAGAGTCCTTGTCTTCTCATTGCCATACTACACTCAAGTAACTTCATTAGTATCTCCCTTCTTTATCCCAGTAGCCGATTTCCGGTAGTGTCGTATCCTGGTAGTACCAGTAGCAAGCTAGCTAACTCCATCATTCGTTTCCATCTCTTCACTGAAGCTTTCTCACTTCATATCGATAAAATGAGGTCTCTAGCAGCAGTGCTTGTGCCCTTGGTTGTGGTGCTCGCCCTGGGCACCGTGGGTACGCCGCCTGGAGCCTCCGCGGCAGTGGCCGGGGTTCCACCGAGCTCGGAGCCGTGGGTGCCCATCAGCGACATCAGGAACTTCTTCTACCGGCAGGTTGCCAACTTCGTGCTGCTGATGCGCCGGATCGTGTTCAAGGAAGACCTCACGCTGGTGGAGGTGGTGTCCGGGAGCACGCAGGCTGCCGGCGTCGGCTTCAACTACCGCCTCCTCCTGCGGGTGGCCGACGGCGAGGGAAGCATCGGCAGCTACCAGGCGGAGGCGTGGGGCGTGCCCAAGTCCAGGGAGTGGACGTGGAGGGTGACCTCGTTCAAACGCGTCGCCGAGAGTCCATGAGTCGCGTCCCCTTCCTCTGTTGCGTCTCGTCTAGCTAGCACATGGAGTCCCCGCCTGCATGTTTTCCATGGTTGAGCTCGATTTTGATTACAGTGTCTTTGCTTTTAGTAGCGGTAGATGAGTGTTAATTTGGTTTGCTGTAAGCTTCTATATTTGTCATTCCAAGCTTGGTTCTGTTCCTATATAATCAAAACTATGATGTGTTTTCATTCTTCCCAAGATCAATCAGCTGTCGTTCATGCAGAAATAATCAAAATCCCATTAACGTGAGCAATATATCGTCATATATACATGTATTTCGACATTGGTTGGAGTACATAAGATCCTCGAGAGATGAATTAATGAAAACAGAAATGCAAGTAGCGATGTAATTTTTCTCGTTTGAGTACAACAGCTTGTGGCTAGGCTTGCCCCACACGACTTCGAATGCCGAGCCTGACCCGTCTTGCATGTGTTAAAGCCTACCCGGGTGTCCAACATGGCAGTTTGTCGCATGATAGGATATGAAGGACTGAAGATGGGCCCATTCATGTTCTAAATGCTCACATGTGATGGGAGAACATGCAAGTCGATATGTCCGAGTGGTTAAGGAGGTAGACTCGAAATCTACTGGGCTTTGCCCGCGCAGGTTCGAATCCTGCTGTCGACGGTTTTTCGTTTCGTGCTTTTGCCACCTTTTTTAAGTTTTGATTGACTGAACAATGAAAATGTTTAGCATCTCATACATATATATATATATAGTGGAATGGACGTAAGTAACGACTTTTTTTCTACTAACCCTTTGTAACTGGTAGCTATAGTGGCAGTGCCAACAAAAGCATAGCTTTGAAATGATATGTGATTGATATATTAGAGTGTCGTCATTTATTCGAGCACTACTATAACAATGGTGGGTTCTCGACGACGACCAAGCCATATGTCGAGCATTTTGCATTAATTTTCTCATAGAGATATACGTTTATCAAATAAGGTTTTTAGAAAAAAAATAACATTACTTCTTTATAAAAGTTCTCTTATTCTGTGAAATGCGGTAGAGATGTGGGTGCCACTTAAAGTGCTCATATTATTACTCTCTCCGTTTTTAAATTGTTTTCGCTGTTGACTTTTTGAGTTATTTTTGATTATTTGTCTTATTTAACACATGAAAAGTTAGGACACGACAGTTTTGGTAGAAGATTTATTTGGGAGTCGACGGTTTTCAATTGAGTTAAATTTAATCGGTGCCTATGAAACTTGTTGATCTTTGTCTTCCAAATTTTGTGCATGAAAACACATCATAATTTTTAATCCTGCGCACTGAGGAGGTTTCCACATAAATCATTGTGTCGTTTGTAATTATGTGATTGATTCTTTTGCTTCTTGATGTTGGTGCTTATCTTATTATTCAGCAAAAGATGCATGAGAGACTAATCGATACTACTCCCTCCGTTCAATATTATAGGGCGTTTTAGCCCCATCGAATTTTATCAAAATATAAGGCGTCCGCGGTTCCCCATGCAAACTTCACGCGGTTTCACCTCCAGCAGCTTTCAATGCCATCCAAGCATCTGTTAAAAATCACCACTCGAACTACTCTCTCTCTCTCACTGACAATGGGCCTAGCGTGGACTCCTGGATGGAGTGCAGAGCTGCTGGACTGAGTTTGGCTTGGGCAGAGTGCGACCTGGCTTGGGCAGAGTGCAGCATGGTGTGTGACTCGGTTTGCCTTGGTTCCAGTGATGGAAGCTAAAACGTCCTATAAAAATGAACGGAGGGAGTATCGTTTATGCCGGTTATCACGTCACCCAACTATAAGAATTCACCGTAGCAGCTCTTGTATTTGTATGGCACTAAACTCTCGTGGGGTGCCAATGCGATAAAAGTTGATCTATTTCCTTTCCAATATTGCGAGCTCTTCTGATTGGGACGGTAACGGACACGGTTCTGATCGACCGACATCGTACCTGCAGGCACATATATACGGAGAGTCGGCCAGCTTCCACCACGGCACCATCACGTTGTCGATTTCGGTTGCTCGCCGGATTAACGTTCTGGCTCCCCGTACGTCCCCGGCCTGCTAGTAAGTCGTCGCCGTAACCCGATGGACCACGCCGCGGCAGCAGCAGCAACAACAACAGCAACAAAATGGCTTCATCAGCAACGCCACCCATGACAGAAGTCTTAGCTTGCTCGAAAGCTACGTGCCATACATCGACGAACTCTAAGAGATCATCCGCGAAACAGGAGAGCTTTCGCTGGGTGATACCATGGAAGCCGTCCTCGACGCCCTCCTGAACAACTACAGCACCAGAGACAGGCTGCCATGAGCGCAGAGATCCAGCGGTACCGCAAAGCCTCCCGCCCCAGCACCATGCGCAAGGTCGACTGTGCCTGTGCCACCGCCACCCACGACGCCCACGACGCCGCCTCCTTATCCAATTACCGCGAGAGCCTCGACGGCGTGGAGCCTCGTCTTCCCGACGAGGAGCTCGCCGGAGCCCCGGCCGTGACGTCCCTGACGCTTCGGGTTTCCTGAACGCCCGACTACACGTTACGGAGCTACCCCGCCGGCGGCCTCATGTCGAGCTGCGACGAGGACCTTCTCGCGCTCTACGTCGGGACATACCGCCCGGGCCTCCCGATGCCGGGGTTCTACCTGGTGTACGACACCGCGGCGAACTCCGTCGCCGTGATCCCGCCGATCTCCACGGCCCGCGTCCACTACATGTCCCACGGCGGCATCGGCATCGGCGCCGCCGTCCTGCGCCACGGCGAGCACCACTTCGTCCTTACCGAGCTGGTCCTCCCCAAGGACGACCGGAGCCTCGAGAAATGCCACTCTGTGCACGTGGTGCTCGCCGCCGGGTTCCGGCCAGTGGATCGAGAATGAGGTGCTCCTCCTCCCCATCCCCGAGGATTTCGATGCCGACATGGTGTTCGCGGCTTCCGGCACCGCCATCTGAAGGGTGGACCTCATGGCCGGGATCTTGATCTGCGACAACATCAACAACCTCGCCGCCGGCGTCGCCGACGACGCCGACTGCCCGGTGTCGTTCCCCGTTGCCGGAGGAATGCGCCATGAAGCCCGACCTTCGGTCTCGGTACGGGTGGGGGCAGCCGGAGCAGCACCGTTCCATGTGCTGCGTCGATCGCGACACGTTCAGGTTCGCCTCCATGGACGGCTTCACCCAACAAGGCCGCCCGACCGGCCGGCGAGGTGACGCTCACGACATATATAGACGCTCAAGCGTCCCTTGACGACGACAGAATATGGGAGTGGGGGAGAGACGAGGCGTCCTTCTCCGTCCGTGACCTCTGGAACGAGAACGACCCGGTCTACAAGGATGAGCTCAAGTTGCAGCCGCTCGCGCCCAGTTTCCCGGTCATCAGCGCGCTGCAACATGAGCATGGTCCGCTGGAAGACGTAGCATTGTACGAGCTGAGCGTCGACGTGCGAGTACGCGACGTCAGAAGGGTGGTGTCTGCGTTCAAGTTGCCGTCTCGTTCCGAAGGGGGACCTACTCTGCAACCGCGGATACTTGCTACAGTAGTCGAGTTGGCAACAATTTGATTCATGTACTCCCAGCGTCCAGTGTTATTACTGTTTAAGCCAGTGTCAAAGCTAGCGTCGCCAAGACCCGAGTGCCACTGACTCTCATTGTGTGCTCTTGAAAGATTGAGTTGAAAACGTGAAAGGACGATTACACTGAATTTTCGGTTTTCCCAGGCCTGTTGCCGGTGCACTCTTTTTTTTTTTCAAGAATACGCAGGAGAACTGTGTATCATTCTCTTAAGAAGTTGCCGGTGCACTCGGGAATACTAACCTAGCGTCGCTTAGACTTTAAGCCAAGCCATAGAGTTTGAAAACTGTCAATAGTATGATTTCAAGTGTTGCTTTCTCTTACATTCTACTACTGTTAATCTTTTAGAAAATAAACGTGGCATTAGGATATTGAAGCACTTTTAACAGCAAACATCTACACCTATATACTAAAAGGGAAAACGTCCATTTTACTACCTTGAGTAATTCACTTTGTTTGTCTCACACACTAACAAACACAATCATGGCCCACTTTACTCCCCTAAACAATTTCATTCACTACAAAATATCTCTATTGAATTTTCTCTTTTTTGTTTCTTGGCTTACAAATGGAATTTAAAGCTCAAATTTTGCATGATGATAGTACCCACAATACTCTATATTAAAATAATTTATAATATTTTTCAGATATTGTTTGAATGCATATATTGTTAATTGATATTTAATAATGTAAATAGTATCAACAGAATATACCATATATTTTTTAATATAGGTGTATTGTCAGTTGTCATAATGCAAAATTTGAGTTTCAAATTCTACTTCTAGTCTGAGAAACAAAATGGACAAACTTCAACATATAGGCCCCCTTTGGAACGCAGGATTTTCACAGGAATTGTACAGGAATTTCGCAGGAATCAGTTGACTGTTCACAGGAAAAACGCAGGAATAGAAAAAAATCCCGCGTTCCAAAGGGGGCCATAGGGTATACTTCAAATGGAATTGGTTGGGGGGGGGGGGGGGGGGGAGTCAATCAACCGAAGCCATAGCTGGCAAAATGGGATTTTTTTTGTTTCAAAATTATCAAAATTTACACATCATGCTGCGAAGAAAGTAACAGACAGGGATATCATCATCAGCATGATACCACGATTACCTTAGCAACACATACACGGATGCATTTATTTAGTGAAAAGGGTTTATTAAAGATACACACACCAGTACATGGATATGTTTATTCATTCACAATATTTATTACGAACATGACATGGCCATAACCTCAAACAACCAAAGACACCAGAATTTCACACGATACACTCATCACACGATGCATGCACTCATCAAACCTGAATATAAGAAAATATATATATATCCGAAATGGGTAAGCCAACATTATTTATTGAGGATCTATGGAAGTTTATATTAATATCCCTTGAATATGTCCTTCCGGTCCAACCTTTCCAGTATCTCCCTTACTCCTCCCTTCAGGTCCTTCATATCTTCATTTAAATCTCGAATTTCCCTCCGGAGTTCATATATTTTCATATCTACCCTTCTCCGAAAATCATTCAAGATTTCAACCTGATGTTCAACCTCATAACCTTCCAGAAGCTTCCGCAATTCATACGGCAGGCTTTGTAATAAGTACTTCACTTTTTCCATGTCCTTTTCTGTGTTTATTTGGTCAATAACCTGGCCTGTCTCGGCATCTATGTTATTCCCCAGCTTATTAAGCAAATACAAATTTGTCCAATTCAACTGCTTATGCTCCCCCAGACCCCCTTCTCCCGCGATTATGAATGGCACAAATTTTCCATAAGGACCCCCTAAATTCAGGTAGCTGTTTGACGGCAGCTCCCTGGTCTCAAAAATGTACATCCTAGCACCAATTCGAGGCATCCTAGTTTCCATTTGGCTTACCGGATTTCAGCCCGTGGGATGCTTTTGGAGCTTGCCTTTGGACAGCACTTCAGCTCCTCGTAGTGCTTCTCTGCGACCTGTGAATTGTATGCGTGGAGCTAGAAGATTAGTGTACTTGCTTGCGACCCGGTCATGGAATCGCGGCTGTATTTATAGATGTCGAGTACTTAGTGAGCCACACTAACTTCGTAATGCATAGTAATAGTCTGATCAGATAAGATCAATTTCGTTATATGTGCAGCCTTAATGACGCTGCGGCGTGCTCTTACCATTTTACATGATCGCTGCTACCTAACAGGCCACATGTACGTCAAGACGAGTATACGTGTAAAGTGTTCGATTTCGACGTGCGTCAGTGCGCGGGGACTACAAATCTATTCTTGATGCGAAATCTGACGTGTGAGACCATTCTTTTCTTTTTTACGTAGATTTGCATGGCACCGTTTAACTAGTCTGACTGTCATCAACTAATTATTGACAGCCACTTTTTATGCTCAGGATCAGATACAGCTGACGACCCCTCAATATTTTACTATGTCTCTTTTGCTAGACGGATTTGGCCAAGGGCGAAGCCAGCCTCATAGCTCACCGGTGTCAGCGTCATTGTTTACCGGTGTCAGCACCGTTGTTAACTATGTCTAAGGGCAGATACAATGGAGCTGTCTATAAGACTGTCTCATACATGCCATGTAATTTTTAGACTGCTTATCAGACAACATATACAATGGGTGATTGTTTTAATTGTCTAGTAGAAATAGTATCTTCCCTTAATTTATAGATGAGAAAAGGAAGGTTTTTGAGTTGCATGACAACTACAAATCGTATAATGGTGTGTAAGTCGTCTCATACTCCTAAAATTTAGCGCTTGAGGTGGTTGCCTCGCGAAACAACCGCGTCTTTCTTTTTTCTCCCTCTCTTTCTTCCATTTCATCAAAAATCCTACGTGGCGTTGCATGAGACGACCTATAAGACTGCCTACGTGTAGCGTTGTACCTGCCCTAAATAGTATTTTACATAGGATTTTCAAAAAACCGTTGGTGTCAGTTGACACCAACAAGAAGCTGTAGCTTCGCCCCTGGATTTGGCCGGGGAGTTGCGAGGTAGCTGTCGAAACTTAGTGTGCCGACCTGCTCCCATTCTTCGAGCATGGACAAGGATGTACGAAAGCTTTAAGGCAGAACAAGCAAGGCAGCACACCTGACAGGGAGAACCACTCTGGAACACCGACGGAGCCTGTTGGCGAAAGTTTGAGAAATTAGGTAAACCTTGCGTCGGAGAGTAGCTACTACCTCCGATCTTATTTTTGAACTAAATCATCTGTCCTAACGACAAGAAAAATAGAAAGGAGGGAGTAGTTGATTAGTCCAAAGCATCCAGGCCGATTCACCCTTCAACACAGTTGCTCAAGTTAAACGTAGACAGGTGAATTGTAAAAGAAAAATGTGCATACTGTATGTTCTAGAAGATTCCTTCCATGGTCCAGTATTTCCTCCCCAGCTGCCTCAAAATGTAATGCATAATTATAGTATACATATACACGCACCTAATTTAAGTTTAGTATGAATATGCATTTCGTGATTGTATCTTAGTTTTGGAGGTTTATTCTGATTTTCCCCAATTATGAAAGTACATATACATTTTTCAAAATGCTAGTGTTCAAAGATAAGGTAGCACCTGCTACTTTCCTACATGCAAGACATTCCTTGGTTCCAAGAAATAACCAGATATTGGTAGCGATAGACATTTAAAGATGACTACCAGGAGTACAAACTTTGTCATGGATTTACCCATCCCCTACTGGGCGAGTGGGCTGTGGCGGTTGATAATTGAGTCTAATTGATTGATAGTTGAGTCTAACTTATCATTTACATTAAATAAGGATTATAAATGGCATGCTTATGCAAAGGATACAGCCAAACAATGTGGCCAAGACAAATTGCAAACCATTTGTAATAATATCGGAAGAAGCATTCAAAGGGTTATTCTTACTGCATCTTGCCATATCCCTGTACACGTAATGGAGAAAAACATGCTACAATGTTAGCAAACATCGGCAGTCAAACCAACGCTCCCAAGCATATACTGACCCAAAAGAAACAAAATTATCAAATAGATGTTTTGCATTTCGGTGCATCACGACTTGAATCTTCTTCACGTCTTGCACACAGCAGGTTGTGCGGAGCAAAGCAATTATGAAGAAACAATACATAAAACAATGCTACACCTGAGATAGATGATATTTATTAGGTTCATACATGTGTTTGTAGCACCATAGAAATGCAAGAATTCGATCAAGATCTCGCATGAGTTCTAGGCAATAAGACATGCATGTCGACATCCGACACTTTACACGTACGTCAATCTTCCCGACTAGAATATCCACACCAAGTGCACTGGTAGGTCACTGCTGGATGCTATCATTTAGATCAGCATGCTGTAACATGTCAATTAAACTACTAGTCAGATCGAGCTATTCGGTTATTGACCAGATAAACATGGAAAAGGACATGGAAAAAATTAAGTATTTATTACAGAGATTGCCATATGACTTACGGAAGCTGCTGGAAGCTTACGAGACTGAACATCAGGTCGAAATCCTGAATGATTTGAGGAGAAATGTTGATCTGAAAATATATGAACTCAGGAGAGAGATTAGAGATTTGAAGGAAGATATGAGGGACCTGAAGAGAGGAATAAGGGAGATACTGGAAAGGTTGGAGAGGAAGGACATATTCAGGGGCTATTAAACTTACACATAATACTACAAAGCCCTCAATAAATAATATTCGCTTTTCATTTTCTGATCCTATATGTATAATCTTATATCCAGGTGTGATGTGTGTATGGTGTGTGAGATTCCGGTGTGTTTTGTTCTTTGAAATTATTATATGCAAGAAACTTGATGTATTGTGCTGTATGTCCTGTTTGGGGTCTTTATGTCTTCATGAGTTTGTAATAAACCTCTGGGTGTGGATGAATAAACATATGCATACACTGGGTGTGCCTCTGCACAAAACATTTGACTAAGTAGCATATACATGCATGAGTCTGTAAGGTAACCGTGGTATAATGGTGATGAAGATCAAACCATGCATCAAAGTCTTCTTCTTTCTTAGCATGTTGCTATAGCTTCTTCATGAGATACATATAATTTCTAAATGTGAAAACCCTCTGTTCACTTTTACAAAACTTCTTCCCCCACTCACTACTCTGCTTGCATATCCAAATGGAAATTCTACAGTGATATTTGAACTTTCGATTTGGAGTAGAGTTTCATTTGGCCTGGTATAAACTTTCACTCAACAGCTCTATCAATGGATCCATAAATGGTTGCAAAGTCCATCAACATGCACCACGCGCCAAATCAGTTTACTTTAGAGATTTTCTAGTTTTAAATCACCGGAATTTTGCTTTTGTCTCAGTCACATTTTGACCATAAAATCATTTCATGTTACAGTAAAGTATTTTAAGTTTTAAGAGTTATTAGGCAACAAGTGAATGAGTGTAAAAGAAATTAAATTTATGGTTCAAAAGTGATTAAGAGATAATCAATATTTCAGTCACAGATAGACCTACTTTAAATCCTTATTTCCTTTGGTAACAGTTTTTCCATTTATTAACATTTTGTCAAAACAGAAAAATAATGGAACATAGTACCTACCCATATTTCTAATTACTGTGTTGATTTCTTTCTTATGAGTACAAACATGGTGGTCAGTGTCTCAAAATATAACATTGATCACTGATGGCTATTATAAATACATCTAAATAAAATATATGATATTGTGGAAATACTGGAAAGACAAATATGTACATTGCCGAGGTCAGCAACGAGAGAAGGCCATAATGTAGAGTGAAGTAATACTGCCTTGATACATCAAAAAGACAGGTGTTCCGAGAACGAGAGTACGTAAATATTTTCATTACCACCTAAGCTAAATCTATGTATTATAAGGTCAGAAAAAAAGAAGAACATTTGCACAGAACTGTCATGCATGAAGAATGAAGTATATACTCTGCAGTCATGACAAAAGTAGCATGAAAAGAATAATTTTACAAACTAGTTAATCGCTTTACTTTATAAAAAAAAGATGTATGAATAAATAAATAGTATTAAAATTTAATTTAGTCATAGAGGTCGACAGCTAATCTTCTTCTTCCCTTTTGTTTTTGAGAGAAAGAGACGGTCGACAGCTAATCGATAGACAAAAAGTCAATAGGGAAGACATTCTAACTTTTTTTTTGAGAGTACGGAAGACATTCTAACTTACTTTTTTTTTTTAGCCAAAGACATTCTAACTTACTAACAGCCCGTTCGGCAGCCGGTTCGGCAGCCGCTGCAGCTGCTCGGTTACCGCGGGTACAGGGAAATGCAGCCCAGCCGTTCGGCAGGCTGCAAAGAAGCCCGCGGGCTGCATCCTGCGCGCCACTGATTCCCGCGGCCTGCCCGCACGAGCTTATCCGCTCGCTAGGGTTGGGGAAGCGTCCAGTCTCCGCTCCTCCTCTCCGCCTCGCACGCCGTCTCCGCTCTCCACATCCTCCGCCCCCGCCGCTCGCCTCTGCTCGTCTCCTCGCAGCCCAGCCCCGGCGCTGTCCGAGTAGATCGGCCGGTCTCCTAGTTCCCCTCTGCTGTCCGAGTAGGTGGCACGCGACCGCCGGTGTCGACATGGCCCGCGTCTCCCGTGCTGCAGTCTAGGTCAGGGAGGTGCCGCCGTCGCCCCCATCCGTGGCGCCGGCGGTCGAATCGGTGCGAGGTGTCCCCGGCGCCGCCGGAGACTGCCTCGGCGTTCGCGTCGTCGACACATCGTTTCCCTCCCACCCCCCCAGATCTGGGTCAACCTCGCCGTCTGCCTCCTCACCGTCGTGAGTATTCCTTCGTCCGCCACTTTTGCAATCTTCATTATGACCTCTTATTTGTCCAGATGGAACCGCCCTTTTCTGATCTTTTTTTTTTTTTTTTTTTGCCAACCTTCCCTCTTGCTGTTCATGTCCTCAAATCTGAATTATCTAATGCAGGCGCGGCACAGACAGTCGCTGCCTAATCTACCATGCCTGTTTCATTGTTTCCTCCTTTCGATCTGTTAGTGCTCTGCTTCGTGAATGACCATTCCTCAGCAATGACCGATTGGTTGTTCATGATGTTGGGCTTCTCGTTATTTTTTTCGGTTTCTTTTTTTCCAAGGGGTTTAACGTTTCGTGAGTTGGATTTTTACTTCGTTACCACCGACTTAGTGAATCAAGATTCTACGCTTGGGTACTGTCAACCAAGTTCCCTGTTTCCATGCCTAATTTACATCCTCTCATCTCGATGTTCCTTGAAATGCAGATATAGGATTCACGCAAGGAAGCTGTCCTGCTTCTCCCATTCGCAACGCTGGCACGGTCATCCACCGGGTCATGCTCTCCACCAGAAGCCAGGCACACATATTTCTTGCGATCTCAACGACCGGGGAAACGAATCAAGGCAAGTTGTCACATCTTTAGCTCAATTTCTAAGATTGATGTATGTCACGTGAAGGGTGGGGCGACTTTACCCTATGCAATGCTCCATTTCGGTTGTGGCTTCAGATGGAACGGCGCGCACATTGGAGCCATCAGGCAACTGCAACGTTGATGGAACTTTGCAGAGAGCAGAAGCGGCTACACAACTTCAACCGAGTTGGGCCAACAAAACTTGGCTGGGCAGCCATCCACAAAGGTCTGCAAGGTGCCTTCCCAGGCAAGTATGATCAGAGGCAAGCCAGCAACAAGCTTGGAAGTATGAAACGCGCGTACCACCGATGGCTGAAACTTCAAAAACAATCTGGGTTAGGCCACAACCGCAACACTGGTGGCGTTTCAGCTGATGATTCCTTTTGGGAGGAACATGAGGAACATGACGAACATGAGGAAAATGAGTCGTCTCAGGAGGTATGTGCGTCACCGAAAACATTCTTCCGGACAGAGGATGTAACCGTGCCTTACCTTCATCTTATATGCAATGCAGGATAAGCCCACCCCTCCACAAGATCCTGGCAAGCCACCAGAATTCCTTGAGGACTTGGAATACCTTTTTGGGAGGACGCCCCAACACAGGGGAAATTTGGTGTGCGCTGGGGGTCTCAATCAGGGCTCACCATCTTCTCCTCTCCCTGCTGCCATTCCTAGGAGGGTTTCTGCTGGCCCAAGTAGGCTCCCTGATGCTTCTCCTTCGGCAAGTGATGGCGGAGTTCCTGATCCTGTCCCTCCCCACAGTCCACCAAAGAGGCCATCTGTTGAAGGCAGCGTTAACAGCCCAAAAAAGAAGAGGAGCCGTAGCTCAATTGAGGAGTCTGTCAACCTTATGGCAGACACATTGGTTAACTGCAACATCATAAAGGCACAGCAATATGACGACGACATGATGAGAAGAGTTGCCCAGACTATGCGCGAAGATGGCTTTACGGAGGGCACTGAAATGTTCTTGAAGGCACTGCATCTTTGCGCGGATCGTACCTATCGTGTTCAGTTCCTGGACCTGAAGGACCGCGAGGGCCGACTTGGATGGATCAATTTCAACTGGAGCCTCCGCAGATGAATTGGGCATATTTGGAGTGTTTTTCCCCAATGTTGTATCAGTGTGCTATGTATTGAACTCTGTCTAATTTGAGATTTTTGTGTGGACTTGTGTCCCACCGGGAACCGTAGTAGCTATGAACATTTTTGTGATAATAATGTCTCATGTATCATCGCTGTAATTTGTTATGTATTACTATGAACTGAATTGCATACTTACTGCATGACATTTATTTCTTACAATATTGTAAGAAACATTGATTCATACTAATTGGCTGTCTTTTTTCTGCAACAGAACACACAGGAGTAGGGCAGCAGTGAAGGATTTGGCCCCCCACACATTTCAGTGCCAGGTATGTCTCCTGAAGCCTTCAACAACCTCCATGATGTTTGTTTCTTGGTTTTTGGTTTTCGGGTTTGGGTTGTCACTTGATGTCCATTGGTGTTTGGTTTTGGTTGCCACTTGATGTACATTGGTTTTTGGTTGCCACTTGTTGCAAATGATCTCATCTCCTTCCACTTTCCTTGATGTTTACAAGTAGGATGTCTAACTATCATGAAGCGGCCATGTATGATTTTTGGGTAGGCTTAACTGGTGCCTGTGCTGCCGTGCTAGCAGAAGTGGAGGCGAATGAAGAGGAGGCAGACGAGGACAGTGCAGGAGTCGAGGAGCCTCAAGAGGAGCTTGCTGTGGAGGATCCGCCACTGCCGTTTGCCAAACCCACAGGCCGTCAGTGGGTTGAACTCACCTTGCGGGAACGTAAGTCTTGCAAACATAATTTCCGAATGTCTCGTGAAGCCTTCAACAACCTGCATGAAATTTTAGTTGAAGAGTGTGGTTTAGAATCATCTCGAGGAGTTGAGTCAATTGAGGCATTAGGCATGTTTTTGTTGGCATGTGCAACCGGGGACTGTGCTAGGGGGCTACAAGATACATTTAGGCGTTCCTTGGACACTATACATAGGAAGATGGCTCATGTGGCAGAGGTCATGGTCAGATTTGGCGACAAAGTAATATGTCCCAAAGACCCAAGCTACTCAACTGTTAGTCCTAAGGTTGCAAAGTGGTCACCTTTCTTTGATGGCTGCATTGGTGCAATAGATGGAACCCAGATTGAAATTGTAGCAGACAAGGAGTCAAAAGAGGACATGCGAAATAGGAAAGGATTCTCAAACTTCAATGTGTTAGCAATTGTTGACCACACGATGCGTTTCACATTTGTTGGTTCCGGGATGTCAGGGGCATGCCATGACATGTATGTCCTAAGGGAATGTCAAACTAAGCCAAGGTTCCCAAAACCACCGCCAGGTTTGACTTCTAATTCATGCATCCATCAATTTTGTGTCCTTTTAGTACCTTGTTTGAACAATGCAATGACTAATGGGAAATGCGATCTATGTGTTGTAGGCATATACTATGCTGCGGATTCTGGGTATCAATTAGCCCCTGGTTATTTGACGCCATACAAGAATACAAGGTACCATCTACAACAGTTTGTTGAAGTAGGCCATTCAACTTGGGAGGAGAAGTATAACCATGACCATGCAAGCATTCGAAATGTGGTTGAAAGGACATTCGGTGTGGCAAAGAACAGGTGGCAGATATTGGATGGAATCCCTTTTTACAAGCGTGAGACGCAATCGAGCATCATCGTTGCTTGCTGTGCACTCCACAACTATTTGGTGGAGAGGAAGGCAGTAAAGGAACCTCAAGAACAAGGCACACCTGTCAACCGTGCATTTCTGGAATGGTTAGCTGAGTTGCCGGTTCAGGAGATACGCGACTGGATCAAAACCGGAGTGGCCTACATCCATCCTAAAGGTATGCCAACTTCGTGATCATGGGAGACATATTTCTGCAAATTGTGACCATTATTTTCTGATTCTGTGATTAACAAATTATGAACAAAATCATTGCAGATTCACGCGGGTAAAGAAGGAGCCATCATTGCATGTAGTAGAATTGCAATTTTGGAGGTAACTGTTGTATGTACTAGTAGTTGTCACTACGGTAAATTCCATTAGGAATGAAATAGGTGGACTAGCTACTATTAGCTTCATTGTTTTATGGACGATGAAATGTGTGTATTGTCATCATAGCATTGTCAAGTTGTATGTATTTGTTCGTGTAATGTTTGTATTGTAATGGGCAAGTTGCCATCTGTTGAATGTTTGAATTGTATGTTGTGCCAGCCAATTTGAATGTGTGGTGGTAATTCAATTTGAAAAATTGATGTCAGTCTCCAGATTGCCGCCAATTTTTTGAACTGCAACTGTTGATGCTGCAACGTGTTCTGTTGCAGCTGCTCCGGTACTGTGCTGCCTGCTGCAGCTGCAGAGCTGCAGCGGCTGCACTACCGGCTGCCGAACAGGCTGTACGGATCACAAAATACGGAGGAAATAGCTAAAGGCCTGCTCGGTTCCAAGCGCACCAACACCTCAATCTGGCCCAGCACGGCTCATTCTGAACCAGCCAGATCATCTCTTTTTGTCTCCAGAAATTAGCTAAAGGCCGTAACCCTTCCTCCTTGTTTCGGCCTGCTGGGTCCATCCAGCCCAAGGCTACAGAGTCCGTCTTCCTCGTGAGACCAGAACGGCCACGCGATGCCGGCCACCTGAGCCTCCCTCTCTACGCCGCCCCGGCCCGCTCCGCTGTCTACGCTTATCGGATTTCTCAAAGATACGGAGAACTCCAAACCTTATACGAGTTGTCAAGCATTATTCGGATCGAGCACGCAAGCTGAATCCGCATGCAGGAAGACGGCGAAAACCTAGTACAACAAAACCATGGCCGGGGGAATAGCCGCCGGAGACGAACAATCCGATCTGGAGAGGAGGCTTCAAGGACAATCCGTGCAGGGGGGCGAGAGCCGCGAGACCAGGAGAGGACGACGACGTGGGCGAGCGAGGAAGAGGGCCGGGAGAGCGCGCGCGATGGACGAGTGTGTCCCCAGCCAGCACCGCCGCTCTCTGGTCTCGCCCCCTCCCCGCACGGCGCGACCGCCGATTCCATTGCAGGTTCGTTTGATTAATCCCACCTCGGGAATTAACTTACGTAACCGCCCACAAATAAGCAGCGGTGCCCGTGATTGCTTCGCCCAGCTGAGGCACCCTGTAGGACAGGAGTCGTGACACACGGCTCTCGCCAGCGGCCCATGGCTAAGTCATGGTGTCTGCTACCCGGCGCCTCTCCTAGAGAGGTGACACGGTACACTCCATGTCTACATTAGCTTTTTTATTTTATCTTATTCTGTGTTGAATTATACGTTAAATGGTATGTCTTCATTTCCTCGTCATGTGTATGCTGCCATTTTTATTTTATTATTTTGTATTGAATTAGAAGCGGTGTCAAATTCATTTTTAGTTGAGATTTTTTACAAGAAAACAAAGGCGAAGACGGTTTCGAATCCATTTTCCTCAGCATTTACTGCTTTATGTAATCTTATTTTCACTTCTCATGCTTAGACAGCTCGAATGATGTCTCGTGTCTTTGTTTGGTTTTGGATGAAGGTTGAAGAAGATGCGAGGGGGACAATGGACCGGATTGCTGAGATGAGGAATATAGGAATGGTACCAAGCATATGTACCGTACTGGGCTAGCAACGGGCGAGAATGGGCTGATGCACGGATCGCGAGCGACCTCTTGTGCAAATTGTTGCGCCACGCGTTCTCACCCTACAACGCTGGGCATCGTCGTGACGTTCTCCATGCTCCACGAATCCGTCCTAGTTTGACTACACCTCTGCCACCTATCGGTGGTCAACTGCGACCTTCCATGTGTATATTAGCATTTTTATTTTACTTATTTTGTTGAATTATACGTTAAATGCCATTTCTTTATTTTCTTGTCATGTGTATGCTAGCTTTTTTATTTTATTATTTTTTATTGGATTAGAAGCGGAGTCAAATTCTATCTTAGTTTGAGATTTTTTTTTTTACTGGAAAACGAAGGTGAAGACGGTTTCGAATCTATTTTCCTCAACATTGTAGTGCTTTATGTAATCTTATTTTCATTTCACATCCTTAGAAAGCTGAGTTGAAATTTGCCGGGAATAACAAAAAAAAGTATTGTGTGTGAGCGACGTAATCTCACAAAGGCATGGTGAAGCGTTCTCCGCTAATCGGTGAGAACACAAAAAGTCATTATGGCGGATCCATGCTATGCAAACACCGAATGGCGTCACACGCGACGACAACTTGGTGACATGGAGCACTGGACAGGGGATGACACCTTGCGGCTTGTCATCATCCTTGGTCCCTTGGAGCCTGAATGTATCATGTATAGCATATTAGCATCAACAAGCTAAACGGTGCCATGCTAATGATACCACGTTGTCTGCATCTTCTAAACTGGGTCCATATCCATCCATCTATAGATTTTTATGGTCAATGAAGGTTTAACAAAACGAATTCACAGATATTTACATATGCTCTGCAGTCGTAACAAAGGTAGCATTATAAGAACAATTTGACAATCTAGTAAAATGTTTTACATCATAAAAGACAAATGTATGCATACCTAAGTTTTAGTCATGAAACATTAACATCAATTGTACACATGAACTCAATAGGGGTGACATTCTAACTTAACATAATCTACAGACCACAAAATACAGAGAAAATCGCTACTAAACAGTGCGCAATTAAGGTAAACATGAAAATATACAGAGGATTTCCCTTCAAAAAATATATATATATAGAGAGAGAGAGAGAGAAGAAGAAGAAATGAACGATATGCCTCATTGACAATAAAATAACACCTAAACAATGCACCAATAAGGAAAACGTGGAAGGTCTTCATGCACTGATTTTACGCGTTCTTATCTGTCAGTAAAAATATAATTCTAGTTATGCAGATGTTTTAGTCATGGACTCATGGTTAAAACTTGCACAGGTGACCCCAAGTTCGGAAAAGATATTGATGCAATTATGAAGAATAGCATAGCATTCTTTTAATTAAGTTCGGCATGTCACTTAAATAGATACACGAGTTTCAGACAAAGTATGAACATCTTAACATGAACATCTATAACTTGACCAGTCAACAAGAAATTAGGCTTACAGAAACAAAAGTTTAATTGCAGGCATGGTTGGAACTGTAATACCCTACTTTTCAGAGGCAAAAGAAAAAGAAAAGAACAGAAATAAAATAAATAAATAAACTTAAAAAGGGATAAAAATCACTCCAAATTTGAACCCTTTTCTAAACTCTTACCTTCCATGAATTTTCCAAAATAAAATTTCACTAAAATAATTGAACCTAGTTTGAATTTGGGATTTTTGGAAAATAAAATATGTGCTCAAGTGTTTGTGTTCATTTAAAAGTTCACTAAAATTTGAACTTTTCGAATTTACAACAAATTAAATAAATTTGTTCTAGTTTGAGCTAATGCGCATTCAACTTTCAAAAAGTTTGAATTTTAAAACCTGCACAATCTTCACCATATGCATTTCTGTGTTTTATTTGATCTGTTTTGAGTGTTTGATCAAACCTTGTCTTTGTTTGAATTTGAAATCTCTTCAAATTCAAATTCCAGAAAAAGATCAAATCAATTTCCATTCTAACTTCTCCCTGGACCGAATCTCCCCTTCCCTTCTTCCCGGCCCGGTCCACTCTTCTCTTCCCCTTCCCTTTCCCGCGGCCTGCCCGGCCCAAACTCGCTCGACCCAACCTTCTCCTTTCCCGGCCCAGCTAGCCCGTCTCCCCTCCTCTCGCCGACAGGTGGGCCCCACCTGTCGGGTCCTTCATTCCCACGCGGCGCCGCCGCCGCGCCCGGCCCCTACCGCCGCGCCCGGGCCCCGGCCGCCGACCCGCCTCCGCCGGAGCCGCTGTCCGGTCGCGCCACCTCCTTCCTGTGCCGAACCGACCTACATCGACGATAAAGGGCGCCGCGCCCTGCTTCTCCCTCTCTTCCGCGAGTTCCTCTCCCATCCTCCTCTCTCCTCGCCTCGATGCGTCCTCCGGCGATCTCCCTCTCCCGGCCTCCTCCGCCTCCACCAAGCCCACGGTGAGCTTCACCGCGACCTCCTCTCCTCTTTCCCCCTCCTCTTTTCCCTCTACTCCTCTTCCGCGAGCCCGCCGTCGGACGCAACATCTCCGCCCTCATCTTCTCCGGCGCCGACGAGTTCTCCGGCCGCGCCCGGCTGAGCCGAGGCGCGCAACGCCTTCACCACGTCCCCGCGCGCCCGCGCAGCCACACGCGCGCGCGAAGGTGCCGTCGTCCCCTCTTTCCCCTTGCGCGCCACCGCCACCATCCACTCCGGCCGCCCCTCGCCGTCCCTCCGTCGATCCCCGACGTCAACGCGCTGGTCCACCAGCTGCGCCGTCGTGCGGTGAACCCCGGCGTCCTTTCCTCGTCGCTTGCCCCCCCTTCCAGCCGCCGCCGACGACCTCCCCGGCGAGCCCCCGCCGCGGGCCGCCTCCCGGTCCACCGTGGACCGGTGGACCACCGCCCACCCCCGGTCCACGGGCCCCATGGACCAAGTCCACAGAGTTTTCAGTTTAAAATAAACCTCTTCTCCTTTATGACGTCAGCCAGCGCAATAAAAGGATTTTCCAATTGAAAAATAATTCCCAATAATCCAGAAAATCCCAGGGCCCTGTAAATTTGCAGATAAGCCCCTGAGTCTTAAAATAATGATGTTTAGGTCCTAACTTTTTACAGAAAAGACCCTATACTTTTCTGTAATTACAATTCAGCCCCTATCTTTTTACACCCAGATCCCTAAACTTTTCCATAATTATAGAAAGGTCCCTAGACATATTCTTTAATTACACTTAAGCCCTAAAAAACCTTTTTATAATTACAAATTAGCCCTCCAATCTTTAAATGTCCATATCTTTTTAATCCGAACTCCGTTTTGGGTGATTTTTGCGCCCACGAGTTCGTGAAATCGCGAAGTACCTCATGGTACTGTTCTTGAAGCCCCATACCAAGTCTATAAATCATCAACACCCAAAACACCCTCTCACTTTTATATCAATTCCGGGCAGTTCATGCGATGATTGATCTTGAATGTCTCGAGTACTCGTTCACCCTAACCTAACCGACCCGCATGATACTTTTCTGCCTAATAACTTCTTATCACAGCACACACCCTACTTCACCTCTGAATAACCTATCCATTCTTTTGCTCGCTAGCATTAAACCTAGCGATCATTCGTACCATTCCACTTCCAATCTAGTACCCTTATCTTATCACAAACCCTACTTCATCTTTGTAGTCCGCATTCATTCTTATGCTCACTATCTATAAACCTAGCAAACCTTAGTGTCATCTCACTTCCAATCAAGTAACCTATATCAATCATCACTCGATCAAACCTAACCTAGCGTCCTCGCCCAACCCCCCCTTTTGAATTATTGCTCTGCTCTCTTAATTAATCTTTTATTGGATCTTATTGGAGTATCTGGTGTTTTAATTGCCAGCTGCCTTTATTTGAATTTGGCATTTTATTTGCAGCCATGCATTCATATCGCGCATAATCACGTACACACGCTGCATATACCATCGCCTGCATTCATGCATGTTCTTTTATAGGAATAATATAGAAGCTTGCATATTAGATATGCACGCAATCACCATCAATCAAGCATATGCATCTCCTCATCTTCACCCTAAGGTGTTCACCCAACGAAGACCATATGCATAACCACACTCCCATGTTCATATATTAGAGAAAATAGATAACTAATAACTTGTCTAGGTGAATATGGCCCTTACAAGGCCAGGTATATCACCTATGACATGTAACCTGCTCTGCATTAGTATACTGCATCATGCATGGTTAAGTCTCTCGTTCTTCGTGAAGTTTATTTGATTCTTAATCGAAGTTAATTGGGTCTTATCTGGTTTTCATCGATCTTTATTTCTTTCGCTCTTTTATTTATTTTTGCGGTAGTTTATACGTACTGTTTTATGCGCTAGTTTACGCGAGAATCGAGGAAGAGCCAGAAGAATTCGAAGAGCTGCTAAGGACTCCAAGCTCGAAGACCAACTCGGAGAAACAAGCCTCGAGTCAGAGTTTAAAGTTTAGGAAAGCGATTTCCAGGCAAGCCCTAACTCCATTGATCATGTTGATCCTATGTTTGCAAATAATCCTACTTAGAGCTGATTTCAAATAAAGCCTGCATGGTACTTAAAGATGATTTGAATGCTTAGAATGACCTAAGTACTTGTTGATAGCCATGCCTTGATATTGCTTATCCTAATCTCCTTGATAAACCTAGGAACCACCATCATTAATTCTTAATGATGAGTGGATCAATATGCTGCTTAGGATTCATTCACCGTGTACTTAATAACTGACACACATGCTTTTTGTGTAAAAATGTTGTACGTGTGCTTGGTGAGAGTGTGTAAAGTGAAAATGGGTGGGAATAGTAAGTGCAACCCATAGTGGGGGTATGCTTTTGACGGGAGCAAGCGAGGTAGTCCTCAGTGGGGAGGCTATCTCTGGGACGCTACTCCTCGCAGGAGGGTAGCTATTGAAGATGCTTGCTTCGGTCGTATAAGGACGGTTCATGTGCCGTCTGGCCTAGCACCCTCGTGCAACCACAAGCCCCTGTTATGGGCAGGGTTTGGAACCACACCCTACTAGTGATCGCCCGGTACCACCAGGAGGCAGGGAGTTGCAACCGAAAGCCAGGAGAGGATCTTGACGAGGTTGGCGTCGGGTCTGGCAAGTGAAAGTTATTAGCCATGATATTTATATTGATGTGAAGCCCCTGGTCGCTGATTTTCCGGGGTGGTACCGAGGTGACACTGGGCAGGTACGGGACCATTAGTATCCAGTCAGAACCAGGGCACTGGGAAAGACTGGGTACCTTGTGGGGAATGTGTACAACCTCTGCAGAGGATAAGAATCTATCCGGATAGCTGTGTCCACGGTATTGGACAACGCGAAAGCCATGACCACACAATGATTAGATTTTCTGCGTGAGTTATCCTTGGCGTGTGAGTTTTTGGAAAAACGCCGGTTTGGAGCCGTGTGCTGGTTTCCGGCCAGCATTAAAAATTGAGGAACTGGCGGGATTGAACCATTATCTCCCCCAGGGCCGACCAACCCCACTATATGATAACAATCTTGACTGTAGTTGCGAACTGTTTTGATTTCAAAA
>CM017439.1:49141223-49280362 GCA_007726485.1 Eragrostis curvula
TTCTACCTCCGGCCGGCGCGTATTCCGCCGCTGCCCATCCCTCCCTGCCGGACCTCGTCGCCCTGTCATCTCCGCGCCACAGGAGCAGCCACGAGGAGCACGTGAAGCTTGAGCGCTGCGCCACCGCCTCTCCGAGCCGTCCCGTCGCACAGGAGCGCTCCATCCCTCCTTTTCTCGAACCGCCCCGGAGCTCCGGTGAGCTCCGTTCCTCCGACGTCAGCCACAGCAGCTTCCCTTCTCGCTCTGTCTCGTCTCCGGCACTGCAGCCACCCCTCGCGCGCGTCACCGAGCCCCGCACCGCCTCCGCGCGTCACGTCGGCATTAACACCGGCGAAAATATCTTGCCGGCGCCGCGAACCGCCATTGAGGCTCTATAAATCAGCACCGAGGCCCCCTTCTCTTTCCTCTCATTTCATTCTTCATTTCCACTCACTCCTGAGCTCTCCACTGCTCTTTTCCCCAATCTCCGCTCAAGTCCGGCGAGAACTCCGGTGAGCTCCCCACTCTTCTCCGGTGAGCCCCGCTCCTCTTTTCTCATCGACGCCACGTCTCTGTCCTTTGCTTGACGCCATAGTGCCCTTCTTTGGTGGAGCCGTGCCCCGTACGAGGAGATCCCCGATCAACCCTAGTCCACTGTGTTCAACCTCACCGCCGACCAACTTTCCGTCGCCCTCTTGCCCATCCAGCAGCACGGTGAGCTTCATCATCACCTCCTCTTTCTTCCACGCCCCTCACCCTTCTCTTTTCCTGTTCGCGCGTGCTACCTCCCCTAGCTCCGGCCATGGCCGCCGCACCGGATCTCACCGCCGGCCGCCGTGGACCTTTCCCGGCCAGGCCGAGCCCGTCTTTAGCACCGTTGCTCTCGTGCGCACATCTGCAACCACTCGGACACGCGCTAGCACACGCGCACCCCTTTTCCCCTCTCTCTCCGGCCCTCCGCCGCCCTCCGGCGAGCCCGCGCCGCCGCCTCGACCTTTCCCCTCGTCGACGTCAAGCGCAGAAAGATGCGCCTTCGTGCGTAGTTCGCGTAGGTCAGCCCCGCGTCGCCACCCGCCCTCCGCAGCTCCTCGCCAGCACGACGCCGGCGATGCGCCGCCGCGTGCAGCTGCCTTCCCGTCGCGCCGCGTCTGTGTCCGACGTGGCTGCCACGTCGGCACGCGGGCCCGCGACGACCGGGTCGCCCGCACACGTGGTGCGCCCGGTACACGGTGGACCGCAGGCACTTGCCCCTCGGTCCACAGCGTGCGTGGACCAAGTCCACAGCACAGTGCTGCCACAGTGACCCGGCCCCTCTGGACCCGCATGTCAGCCTCTCACACGCAGCACAAAATGCTAAGTACACCCGAGATTGTACACAGAAATCAAATCCGAGCACATTTCCAATAACAGAAAAATCCCAATAAATTCCCAAAAATCCTACATTCTTTTCTAACCATTTTGCAGCCTTTGTACACCTCTGGAAAATTAGGATGTTGATTATACTTAATTAGGTTAATCAAGTCCTAATCAATTTTCTTTCTTTTACATTCAAAAATCCATAGCTAGTTCATCTTAACTCCGAATCCAGAAATCCTTGCACCTAAATTCTTCTAACGCCCTTGTCTCTTCATCTACACCAAAGCCATCTCTATTTGTTGTTTATTTGGATTTTATTTTATTTAATGATTGTTGTTTGTTTAAGCGGTAGATTTATTTCGCCCTTTATTTACTTTTGATCGTTAGATAACCAAGCGTTCGAAGAAGAGCACGAGGACCCCGACTACGAGGAAGGACTAGAGGAAGAAGACTTTGAAGGCAAGTCCTAACCCCCTTGATCATATCGCGCCTATGCTTGCAAATAATCCTACGTTAGAGCCTATTTTCAAATAAACATGCATAATATTTATAAATGATTTAAATGCTTAGTATGTCCTAAGTAATTGTTGATTGCCTCACCTTGATATTGCTTATACCCTAATCTCCTTGTTAACCCTAGGTCCCAACATCATTAATCTTTAATGATATGTTGGATGAAAATGCTGCTTAGGACTTTATTACACTGTGTATATAATTAATCTTGCTACACATGTTTTTGTGTTAAAATATATGCGTGCTTGGTGGTGTGCGTAAATGAGAACTTGGGTGGGATTAGCGATGACATGCAACCCATAGTGGGGTACGTTTTGGCGGGATCAGGCGAGGTAGTCCTCAGTGGGGAGGCTATCTCTGAGACGCCTTTCCTCGTGAGGATTGGCTATTGAAGATGCCTGGTTCGGTCGTATAAGGACCGGTTCATGTGCCGTCTTGCTTAGCACCCATCGTGCAACCACATGCCTTGTATGGGAAAGGTTTGGAACCACACCCTGCTATAGTGTCACCCGGTACCCACCAGGAGGCGGGAGTCGCAGCGGAAGCCAGGAGAAGACCTAACGAGATTGGCGTTAGCGTTCGGCGGTTGGTGATGGCCTGTGGCCCTTATTCCTATGGTGAATGGATGCCCCTGGTTGTGGATTTTCCGTGGTGGTGCCGTGGTGACACCAAGTAGGTACGGAACCATTAGTATGCCAGTCTAAACCATGACGATGGTAAAGGCTGGTATACCTTGTGGGTAAAGTGCACAACCTCTGCAGAGTGTTGAATCTATCCGGATAGCCGTGTTCCACGGCATTGGACAATTGCGAAAGCAATGGTCACACAAATGATTAGATTTTTCTGTGTGAGTTATCCTTGGCGTGTGTGTTTTGGAATACACCAGTTTGGAGCCGTGTGCTGGTTGTCGGCCAGCGTTAAAACTTGGGAACTGGCGGGATGGATGCATCTCGCCCAGGGCCAACCAACCCCACTAAATTCAAAACCTTACTTGACTTAGTTTGCAAAGCTGTTTTGCTTTTCAAACCAACCCTTGCACAAAAATTGGCTTTACGACCGATATGTTACACCCCAGCCTTTATCCTTGACCTCTCCCTTGCATGCTATTAACCCTTGTGTTAGGACTTGTTGAGTACCTTATGTACTCACTCTTGCCTCAATCATTCAGAAGAAAAACCAGAGTACGACTTTCAAGGTGATAGCGATGATGAGTAGGGTTCCGTCCGCGCGCAAGTCTGCTTGTAGTGTGGACCCTGCTTCAGTCTTCCGTTGCAGTAGTTCTAGTGTTGTGTCACTGTCCTCAGTGACGCTCAAGTGTGGTGTTTGTGTCGTGTTGTAATAAGGCTTTTGGCCATTGTAAAAAGACCTTTTGTAATATAAAGGCTTGTAATGAGACTTGGTAATATTATCAATGGTATGACTCTGAGATGCCATTCTGTAAAAGTGTCGTATCAGCTACTGATACAGGGACTGATACGGTAAGCACTAGTACTCCAGAAATGGGGTACGACAGAGATGCTTCACTGCAAGTATCCATGGAGCACGTTTCAGGGTTCCCCAAACGGGTCAAAACCGGACCGCGTTTTGCGTTAACCTGGATAACTTTTTTATGAATTTCTTATGAATTGTTTATGATTTTTGACGGATCAAAACCA
The DNA here is from genome assembly GCA_007726485.1 of Eragrostis curvula. Taxonomy (NCBI): domain Eukaryota; kingdom Viridiplantae; phylum Streptophyta; class Magnoliopsida; order Poales; family Poaceae; genus Eragrostis; species Eragrostis curvula. Next base: position 49,144,727 of record CM017439.1, read on the forward strand.
AAAACCAGTGAAACCGGTGTAGTCCGGCTCTGGTTTTTAAAACCTTGGCATGCTTCCTTGAATTCAGTTGATTGAAGATTTGAAGTATAGTTGCCCCTATAAGGTTCATAGGATAAACTCCCTCCATTTAAAAAATGTTGTATGTTTAAGTTTGTTTTAAGTCAAACTTTTCTATATCGTTGACCATAATTTTCCACACATTTGTATGGTTTAAGAATATATGAGTTACTCTCATAACGACCCTTTTGTAAAAGAAAATAAAAATAAGGGTTTGATATTGAAATACATCGAAAAAGTATTTTATTTCCCTCCCCCCTTCCCTTCTGTAAAAGTATAATCAAAATTAAAGGATTTGATCATTAAAATATTATTGGAAAAGTATTCCATTTTCTGTCGAGCCATTGTACTGGGACATAAGGTTCATTACTTTGTACACTAAATCTTTCTGATTCATATCGTAATGCCTTTTAATTGCTTTTATTTATAGTGGATAAAAAACTAGTAGAGACTATGACAACTAAAGGTAAAGCTTCTGTAATGTTGGCAACTCCAGGCAAACAAACTTATGAAATGCATGTTTTTTATATATTTATAAAGCCACACTAGACTACTCTAGGTAAGAACCACATCGCCTCCGTGCCAGGTCCTTCGACGGCGTGTTCAAACAAAACTCTTCGGTCTGCCATGGAGTAGAGGCCCCACGAGCTTCCATGACCTTGGCGGCACGCGGGGTTCGAGTAATACCCCTTCTCGCCGACAAAGTAGATGTAGTTGCTCCTGCAGCCTGCCGTGTTGGACACGCGCACAGCGAACGATGACCGTGGGCTCACGAAAAGGGCTCGGTCGTCAGGAAGCTCCCTCACCTTCGTCCACCGTTGCTCCTTCACGTCCAACCTGTGCACCTCGAAGCCACCGGTTGGGAGGGACTTGCCGTCTGTGAAGGTTACAAGTTGCTGGACTAAGAGGACTTCCCCGTCCGACTCGACTAGGTGGGTGTTCACGAAGAAGGCGCCCAAAGGGTCCATTGGTCTCGCCACCGGAAGCTTCTCCATGCGAAGCGGCGGCGGCGCCGTGGCGTCGACCGTGGACAGGGACCCGTCAACGTGCAACAGGTAGTAGCAGCCGTTGCAGTTGACTGCTGACAAGATGGGTTTGATCGGATGCTGATGCAAGGCACACCGCGTCCGCGACCACGACCTCTCCTCGCCGCTGCCTGGGGCCTGCCGCCAGAGTATAAGGTCAAGGCCGTTCCCTTCGACGGCGAACAACGAGTCACCGGCCACCAGCACTCGACGCGGAAGTGGACTGACACCTACGTCGATGCTCTGGCGCACGCCGGTGATCGGGTTGACGAGGACGAAGTCCTTGCTCCACCAAGTTGCCGCAAAAGCTAGACGGCCGCTCGGCGTAGCGCCGATGCATCGAAAGCGAAAGCGATTCGTGTCCGAGGAGTGGACGCGGGCAGGGTTCGTCGCCGGTGAAAAACGCGCCACGTCCAGCGCGACAGAGACGACGAGCCCACGGCGGTCCGACCTTTCCGGCGGCATGCACACGTAGAGGTGGAGGACCAGCGCGACGAGCCGCGCGGAGATGGTGGTCGCCCATGACTTGCAGACGGTGGCGAGGCGCGCCGACTCCAGCGGGCTGATGCAGCATAGGATCTTCTCTGTCAGGTGGAGAGGGAGCTTGGCTGACCTGCGGCTAACCTTGGCTCCGTTAGCTTCGGTGCTGGCGCTGGATGCGGAGGCCACGCCGTTGGTCGGCGCCATCACGAACAATAATGGCGACTGGATCTCTGCAGCATGAGCGCTCCTCGCTCCTCGGACGTGCTTGAGGATGTTGCGAGACTATACGGCACCAAATTAACAGGCCAAAAGCGTGTGCAGATAAGACTCCTTTCTGACATGAATTTCTCTTGCTCATCGTGAATCCTAAAAATACGGCCAGCAGCTGGAGCACGTCGTAGCTTTCCACGCAAGGCGTTGCCGGACCAAGAGGACCTCCCCGTCGGACTCGACCAGGTAGTCCTTGAACCTGAGCGGATCATGGTCGTCCTCGCTCCTCCACGTCATTGTCCATGGTCTGGAGAAGTGGCGGACCTGCGTTGGTGTCGATTTTGGCCGTGTGCCCGTCCCAGTATAGCACATAGACGACGCCTCTGCAGTTGACCAGAGACGATATGCCGGTACAATGGTACCTGAACCCGTTCGACACCACCCACCTCGACCACTCCTCGCTGCCCCGCGCCCGGCAATACAGCCTCATTGTGAAACGCTCGTGGTGAGTGAACTCGTCGTCGCTGGACAAGACCGTGTCGTCGCTACCGGCGGCTAGCCGAGTGAAACGTGGGACGCCCACGCCGTTGACGGTCTTGTACGCGTCGGTGACCGGGTTGATGAAGATCACCTTCCTCGACGTCGATAATGCCAGGCGGCCGCCGGGCGTGGCGCCGATGAACTTCGCTCCGCACCGGCTGATCTGGTACTCCAAGTTCTTGGGGGCTGGTATGATCGCCGGAGACGTGAGGCGCGCGCTTTTGTCCAACGGGACAGAGAGCACGTATCCGCGAAGATGGAAGTCGCCGTCGGAGTCGTCGGGCCGCAGGGGAACCGCCTCGGTCACGAACAGGTGCGGAACGAGCGGCGTCGCGAGCCGCTCGGAAACGGCGGCGGCCCATGATTTGCACACGGTGGCGAAGCGCGCCGACTCCAGCGGGCTGATGCAGCAGAGGATCTTCTCGGTGATGTCGAGAGGGAGATCGACTGGTCCTTCGCTGACCTTGCCGCTGCTGCTGATGCAATCAGCGTCGTCGTCGTTGTTTGTGTTGGACGCGGCGTCCATCCCGTTGGACGGCTTCATCACGAACAATGACGAGATCTCTGGAGCGTGAACGCGCGTCCTGCTTTGTGGATCTTGCGAGACTCGTATACAGTCATAGATTTTCGTATACCCAGGCCAAAAGCGTGCGGAGATGAAACTCCTTTTTGACGCGGTTCTCTCCCTGGTCGTGGATGAATCCCAGCAAAATACGAAGGGTAGCCGTTTGGATGATGGACTTCTTTGCATGGTCAGCAGCATGCATCCATGCCTGCAGACTGATTTTTTTTTTTCACATATATGCACACGCACTGCTCGCATGCATGCAAAACTACTTCTGATGCGCCATCGATCCCCTTAGTATGAATAGCATTGCGTTCCTTTGATAGCAATAGCAAGGTTATACACTTCTACTCACATCATGGCGGGTTATCTTCCAGGCGGTTGATGCTGAGGAGGTTGAGGCCCTCTTTGTAAGGTTCTGTTTGGATCCATCCTTTTAAACTTTTAGCTGGCTAATTGTAGTTAGTTTGGATCCAAACATGGCCTCCTAAAAGTGACTAAACTTTTAGCAAGCCTATCTCCTAAACTTTTAACCCTAGTCATCTCAATCCTCCTAAACGTGACTAAGCATATAAAAAAAGCAAGAAACTCATAAAAAAGGCAAGAAATGTACAAAAGTCAGAGACATTAGTCCGGGATCCAAACAAATACCTCTTAAAATTAGTTAGATAAAAAAATTAACTGGCTAATAATTCTTCTGACATGTGAAACTTGAGTTAAATTGATTTTTTTTTGCGAATGAGTGACGTATTGTATTAACATATGAAAAGTACAAACCTTTTACATTAAATATCTGAAAGACAAATAAAATACAAAGAAATCATCTAAACTTTTTACTCATCTTTAATGCCACTTTTCTGTTTGATGCTGCTGAAAAGCAAGAACCGGACTGAAGCCATATACGTTATCTTCAAGCAGCAAGATCCGGTGCCTTAGAACTCACATTCAAGACGGATTTCCTTCTGAACGAGAATCTCATCGGAAGAAAGGAAAATTTCATCTTAATAGCCCTTCACCATGGTCAGATCGAGCCACGACAAAACGGAGAAGGGGTTTGGAGAACCTTACACAACACCACAAGTCCAGTATAGCGGCGGACCAGGAAAACACGTAGCGGCGGTTTGCCATGCGGTCCGCCGCTATAGTGTAGCAGGTGGCACTGTTCATAACGGCCGCCGCTATAAAGAATTAATAGCGGCGGTTTGGAAAGGCAACTGCCGCTAATAAGATTTATTAGCGGCGGCTTGAAGGAGGACCGCCGCTACAAAACTTTAGTATTGTAGCGGCGGTACTTCTTTCATTCCGCCTCTAAAAAAACCGTTTTTAGCGGCAGTGTTTGTTTCCGGCCACCGCTTTTCTTCCCTCGGTCCCCACGGTGTTTAAGTTGAACGATAATTTAAAAAAGATAAACATCGATTAAAATACTTATTTACATATGTATCGCAATAAAATGCGATTAAGCCGACATATTAACTTACTTGTCGCGAATAAACGCGATTAATAGTGCCTATTAACTATATTTACAATAAGAAATATTAAAACCAAAAGATCCCAGGCCGGCGCCGGCACCACCGCCTCCGGCTCCGGCGTCCAAGGACGCCATGGGGACCCCGCCGGCACCTCCGGCGGCCAAGGACCCCACGGCGCCTTCTCCACCTCCGACGCCCATGGGGCCGGCTGGACCTCCGGCGGCAGAACACCCCACCTCGCCGCCTCCACCTCCGGCTCCGGCGCCGCCTCCACGTCAACCTCCAGCGGCGGCTCCACCTCGAACTCCGGCGGCGGCTCCACCTCGACCTCCTGCTCCGATGGGCATGGGGCCCATGGGGACCCAGGCGCCTCCGGCTCCGGTGGCGACCCGGGCGCCTCCGGCTACGGCTCCAGCTCCGAGGGCCATGGCCTCCATGGGGACGCCGGACCCCATGGCCAAGGCGCCGGGGGCCATGGCGAGCACGAGGAGTCGACGGACTCCGCGCGGTCGGACCATGGCGACCCAGGTGACAGCCCACGGGGACGGGGACGGCGACGGCGGAGGGCGCGCTCGCGGCGGCGGTGGTCGCGGGAGCGGCGGTCACGGGCCATCTTTAGCGGCGGCGGATCTTTAGCGGCGGATCTGTAGCGGCGGGTGAAATCCCGTCCGCCGCTACAGGGCTAGCCACAGTCACTGACATGTGGTCCCCCCCCCCCCCCCGCACGCAGGACCACATGTCAGTGATTGTGGGTGGACTTGTTTTCCACCCCCGCAGTCACTCGGGATAGCCCGGCCCATCATGGTGGCCCAGGAGCAGCCCATCCCGGTGGGCATCCTATAAATAACTAACCCTAACCCTCTCTCTTGTCTCTTCCTCCTCCCCATCCTCCCCATCCTCTCTTGTCTCCGCGGTGGTGGCGGCGGCGGCCCTCCTGGTCCTCCACGGCGCGCAGCGGAGAGGCGGCGGCCCTCCCGGTCTTCCTCGGCACGCGGCGGAGGCGGCGGCTCTCCCGGTCCTCCACGGCGCGCGGCGGAGAGGCGGGGCGGCGGCCCTCCAGGTCCTCCACGGCGCGCGGCGGAGAGGCGGCGGCGGCGGCCCTCACGGTCTTCCTCGGCGCGCGGCGGAGGCGGCGGCGGCGGCTCTCCCGGTCCTCCACGGCGCGCGACGGAGATGCGGGGGCGGGGGCCCTCCCGGTCCTCCTCGGCGCGCGGCGGAGAGGCGACGGCGGCTCTCCCGGTCCTCCACGGCGCGCGGTGGAGATAGGCGGGGGCGGGGGCCCTCCCGGTCCTCCTCGGCGCGCGGCGGAGAGGTGGTGGCGGCTCTCCCGGTCCTCCTCGGCGCGCAGCGTTGGCTCTCCCGGTCCTCCACGACGCGCGACGGAGAGGCGGCGGCGACGTCTCTCCCGGTCCTCCTCGGCGTGCGGCGTCGGCTCTCCCGGTCCTCCACGGCGCGCGACGGAGAGGCGGCGGCGGCAGCCCCCCCGACCCTCCACGGCGCTCAGCGGAGAGGCGGCGGCGGCGGCCCTCCCGGTCCTCCTCGGCGCGCGGCGGAGAGGCGGCGGCGGCGGCCCTCCCGGTCCTCCACGGCGCGCGGCGGAGAGGCGGCGGCGGCGGCCCTCCCGGTCCTCCACAGCGCGCGGCGGAGAGGCGGCGGCGGCGGCCCTCCCGGTCCTCCTCGGCGCGCGGCGGAGAGGCGGCGGATCTGGAGCGTGGGACACGGCGCATCTGGATCTGAGCTGGAGGGCAACTCCGGCCATTTTTTTTTGTTTCTGTAAATCATCAGTAGCGGCGGGTCATTTCATCATCCGCCGCTGAAAATGTTCTTTGTACAGGCGGACAGTACCTTAGTCCGCCTCTAAAAATATTGTTTTTAGCGGCGGATGACGTAGTAGTCCGCCGCTACAAATGACTTCTTTAGCGGCGGTTCTTTTGGACCGCCGCTACAAAGCGTAGCGGCGGACCGGCATAACCGCCGCTATAGTGCATTACGGTCCGCCGCCATAGTGCGTCTGTGTTGTTGTGTTATTCCACAGCGGTAACATCATCTCCGCCTTGTCATTGCGTTCAAGACACTTAAGCCTTCAAGTCTCCTTACCGAAAATGATGCCGGCATCGTTGTCGGCACAACCACCTTCACCGGAACCACCATGAGGCCAACGGCACCCAACCTTCTCAAAAGGAAAAAGGAATACAAAGATCCCAACACCGAAGAATTCAGCATGGGAACACCTAAATCCTAAACCTATGACTCAAACTAGCTTGGTGTGAGTTAAATTCATTTAATTCTTGGATCACATTAGCTCATTTAGTTGGACAAGGAGAAAATATAGTTGGTCAACGACAGGAGGATCATGACCAAGTGGAGGGCCTGGAGGCTTAGGGCTGCATGATCGAGATGTCGGTTGTAGTCAATGGAGAGCAAGAAGCACAAATAGGCTAATAAAACAGTGTGTTGACCAAGTCAAAGCAAGTGGGATGCCGGTGCAAGTGACAAGGAGGCCTAAGCAGTAGGACTGAGAAACTTGTCGGCAATCAGGATCGCGAGGTGAGGTGATGACAGACGTCCATAAAGGTAGACATGCTTAAGTGTTGGCAAGGTAGACAGGTGGCTTGATTTGTTTTTTTTTATTCGTGCAACCAAGTGTCTTGAAATTCAGTTGACGTATAGTTGCCCCTATAATGCAAAATCCAGATATAGTAGGTAAGAACCATATAGGTGGCATCTAATTTAGTTTTATATGTTGTAGGTAAGAACCATATAGGTGGCATATATTGCAAGATTTGGATTTAGTAGGTAAGATATGGTGTTGCCGTGCATCTTTCTGCCTAAGCGACGGCTTTCTAATAAGAAAAAAATCCTGCCGGTCTTCCATGAGTGTCCTCTCCATCTTTTTTTTTTATTCAGAACAATAGCTCATATTTCTGGCAACATAAATGCACTTGCTCCTGCAAGCTGCAATGCATCCTGCCATGTATACACGTGCATGATGAAAGTTGATTTAATTTGGAAACACCAATACGGGCTTGAACCTAAACTAGCTTTCTCCACTTTCGTCCAGCGTTGATTCTATACGCCCAGTATGTACAACATGAAAAAGGTAATGAAGGTGCTCAGTAGTCAGTACACGGTGGCCGTAGGTTATATTTGTTTTTGTAGGCAACAAGTGGTGCGACAAAGAGGATCTCCCTATTAGAACATACTGCAATTTATCCTTAAAACCCTTTTTTGACATTTTGCAAGAAACTTTTGACATGTTTTAATTTATTTTATTTTTATATTCATTAATGTAATTTATTAGGAATATACTAAAATTCATCTTTATACCCTTCCCCAGGCCGGCCGGCTCCCTTTTGTAAAAGTAAAACTGATATTAATGTGTTTGATATTCAAAATATGAGTTATTGGACAGTGGTCCATTTTGTAACAAGCCATCGTGCTGGGACCTAAGGTCCACTACTTTTGATATCGGAAAGACTTTTAATTGCTTGACGTGGATGAAAACTTAGCTGAGACTATGACAACTCTAGGTAAAGCTACCTAATAACTTACAATAATCATAATATCGGCTTGAAGTTGATCTGTAAGAAATGAGACAATCATTGAACGTTGTTGCGTATCAAAAGTGTCCCAAAACAAAACTAGTGGACAAGATCACCCGGCGTCATGTGATAGCTCAAGCTTGATGAAATTGGGACAAGAGAACAATGGAGAGAATGGGGGACTATTTTAATAGTTCAGTTGAAGTTAAACTAGCTTACGAAATGCATGATCTATTTATTAACGCAGCACTGGACTACTCTAGGTAAGAACCACATCGCCTCTGTGAAGCTACCCGGCCCCGTGAGGGCGTGCTCAAACAAAACTCTCTGTTCTTCAATGGAGTACACGCCCCACGAGCTTCCACGGCCTTCATGGCACCCGGGGTTCGAGTAGTGCCGCTTCTCGCAGACGAAGTAGATGCAGTTTCTCCGGCAGCCTGCCGTCTCCGACGCGCGCACGGCAAACGATGACCCTGCGCTTACGAAAAGGGCTCGGTCGCCGGACAGATCGTTCACCTTCGTCCAGCGTTGCCCATTCACCTCGAAGCCAAAAGCTGACAGGGACTCGCCTTCCGTGCCGACTAGCATTTGCTGGACGAAGAGAACCTCCCCGTCCGACTCGAGCAGGTGGCCACTCACGCGGAGGGCGCCGAACGGGTCCACCAGCCTCGCCACGGAAAGCTTCTCCATGCGAAGCGGCGCCGGCGCGGTGGTGTCGACCATGGACAGGGACCCGTCGACGCGCAACAGGTATAAGCAGCCGTTGCAGTTGACCGCTGACGAGATGGGGTTGATCGGGCGCTGATGCAATTTTGCCGCCATGGCACACCACGACCACGACCACTTCTCGGTCTCGCCGCCGCCGCCCGGGGCCTTCCGCCAGAGTACCAGGTCTTTCCTGTCGACGGCGAACAAGGAGTCACCACCGGAGCCGGCCGCCAGCACTCGACGCTGAAGTGGATCGAAACGTTGCGTGCCTACGTCGATGCTCCGGTGCACGCCGGTGATCGGGTTGACGACGACGACGTGCTTGCTCCAGCAACTCGCCGCGAAAGCTACGCGGCCACTCGGCGTGGCGCCGATTGTGACACCCCGTGTCACTGAATTTCAGAATCGTGCAAACCAAACTGAAGAAAAGATGAAATCAAGCCAAATTTAAAAAAATTCGAAATTCAAAGTTTAAACAAGTTCAAACCCATATATGTGAAGCAACTCAACAATTCCTTTAACAACTTGACCCAACCAAAATTCCTGGAGATATCCCTTGCGAAATACGAATTTTGGAGAATTTTTGGTGATTTTTGAAATTCATTTCGATGCTCAAATAAATCCCCAAAGTTCCAAAAATGTCCAACTTTGACTAGCTTCCATTTGAATTCTATTTCGAATTGAGATGTGCATGTTATGTCACTGCAAAGAGCATTTCATGACCTTTCGAATGCAACCGGTTTTACAATTTTTGGAGTTCAATTGCTAGTTCAAATCGGGCGCTAAAGATTGGGGAAATCTCAGTTTGAATAAATCGTGAAAAAAGAAAAGATGCGCCCGGGCCCACTCGTCAGCCTCCTCTATCTCTCTGCGAGCGCGCGGAAGAGCGACGCCACGTCGCTGACGACGTACGGCTCCGCCGCGCGGTGCCGGCCCCGCTTCCGACCGCGCCTCGTCGACAAAACGGCACTCCGCCCTGTCCGAACGCTCCCTCGCCCTCATTCCTCTCTCCCCGTCGTCCCCTCACCCTCAAACCCTAGCGCCATCGCCGCCGCTCGAGCTCCACCTCGCTGCTTCGCCACTCCGGCGCGTCTCCGCGTGAGCCACTGCGTGAGCGCCTGCGCGGAGATGACGTGAAGCCACCCTGGTCCGCTCCTTGCTCTCTCCAACAGCCCAAGCCAAGGAATCGAGCTCGCCTTCAACATGGCCGGAGGTTGAGCTTCCTCGACCTCAACGCCGATTCCGGTGACCACGGTGAGCCCTAGCCCGATTCCTCGCGTGGGGGACTACCCAACTCGGTCGCGCACCCCTGTGACCTCACCTTACTCCCTCTCTCGCAGCCGCATCGCCGGATTTCGAGTTCTCCCCATCGCCGGTTTTCACCGCCGCAGGAGGCTCCCCGACGACGACCATCTTCCCGGCCTTATCCACGTCGCGTTGTTGGACGCCGAGGATCCTGACGAGTCCGTGAAGCTCGCGAGCCAGCAGCTGCAGCTCCCCGTCGACCACCGCGAGCCCGCGACCCCGCCGGACTTCCGCCACCGCCGCCTCGTCGTCACCGAGCTGCTTCCGGCCATCGCCGCCGTCTTCCGTTCGTCGAGGTGAGAACCCCGCCTCGCGTAGCCCCCTCTAGTGCCCTCCGTTGGCCGCTAGCATCACCGGAGCTTACTCCGATGAGCGCGCCGCCGTGCGCCGGCGACAAGCCCGGCCGCAGCACCGTGGACCACACGGACCGGATCCCGTGTGGCCACACAAGATCCCGTGCGGCCAACCTTGTAGCCCCGCGTGCGTTCTCGCACGCGAGTGGCTGGATCTGATGTGGCCAGCCCAGATCCGGTGCGGCCCGATCTATGTAGCCCCATGTGTGGCTCAGATCTGATTGGTCGCGCCTGTTTTAAATCATTTTCAGATTTAGTTAATTTCAGAAAATGCACAGAAACTTCAAAAAGGCATAGAAAATAAAATACACATCAGAAAAATACAAATCCAATTTCTTTGGACTCCATGTAACATCCTCTGTCCAGAAAAAATACCAAAACACACTTTTGCAGATTGTGTATTTTCTGGAAAATACATCTGTCCAGATCTTGTTTAATTCCTTCTAAATTCTCTGTTGCACAATAAATCCTGAACTCTTGCATGCCTGTCAAGAATCTGATGACACACCTACAGAGCATTTTTCCACTGTCACATGTTGTCTAATTATTTTCTTATGATTTAAATCATGTTCTGCACCGTATAAATTATTATAAATAATCTACCTTGCAATAAATCATGAAACTTCACCATAAATTACTTCCAGTGGCACTCTTCACCAGAAAAATGCCACTGGACATAAATTCACTTTCGAAATCACATTATTCATTGAACTTGCCCAAGTTGATTAATGGTGAGCTTAATTAAAAGTTAAGGAAGGAAATACTCCAGACGAAATTAATTAACAAAGTTAATCATTTGCACTTACAGTGTAAATGACTGTCCTATCAAGTAATTAAATCATGAATTGCATCATATTCTTGCATCTAACTTTGCATTATTTTCCTTGTCATAACGTGTAGTGACAGAGACGACTCCGGAGCCACTGGACTTCCAGCTGCCGGAGGAGCAGACCTAGGAGGTGCAGGAGGAGCAGCCGCAGCAGGACACTGACCCCGCTGACCCCGTTAGCTACACTCCTGAGCCAGGCAAGCCCCGGTGCATGCCTCCCTATTTAGGATTTTTATTTGTGCACTTGATTGGGACTAGTCAATGTTTGTGCATTAGGTTTATTAGGAGTTGATGTGAAACCTTAGAAATGCATTAGGATTACCCTTCCATATTCTACCTTGTGTCCTATTTTGTAGATGTGGTCTAGGTTACGTTAGAACTTGCTAGGCTTAGTGGCTAGCGGACGGTAGAAGTCGAGTGGTAGGTCCCACTCGCAAGGTAGGTTCACCCTGGATTGTACTAGCTGGATTTAGGATTTGTTGAGACCGGACGGGGAATTGTTTGTGTAGGATGGTGCGAGAAGGCTGGGCCTTCACGGTGGTAGCCCCGTCTATGTCGATTGAGGACCGTTCGTTGTTGGCCCTGTTGAGCAAGTTCGAACGTACTGATCATATGCTAGTGTTTTTATGGGCCTAGTAAACTTAGTAGCTTGGGTTGCCCTGGTGTGCGGCGGAAGCCTGCCCTTTCTATCATGGTATTCGGGAGAGAAAGGATGCTTCCCAATCGGGGCGTACGTCTGGGACGGGGACCGTGCGGGAAGGCCTTTCTCGGGAGGGGTTGGACCCAGCCTAGCTCCAGGGGGATCCTTGCAAATAGTTGCCGCATGCGACTTTACGCGTGTGCGGCGTATGGTCAGGTTTTCTCCTGCAGGATGTACATCGATGCCGCCGCTCTCAGTCAAGAGCAACCTTGCTCACTGCGTCACATCGTAGTATGATATGATTGATGATATGATGATGCTAGTCTATTTACATTACTGTTATTTACATTGCTATATATATACTGTCACTGTTGATATATTGTTACTTTATACCTGTTTTAGAGATATGCACACTGTTTTACTGGATAAGTACTTATTTTGAAAAATAAAACTTGAAAGTAAGGATCAAGTAATTAGTGCGAGTTATGCCATTGAGTCAGCCACCCCTTTGTAGCCTTGCATATTAGGAGTCGGCTGTAGATAGCCAAATTGACGGGTAAGACTTGCTGAGTATTAGTTGCTCAGGGTTTGGCTCTTTATGATTTTATTGCAGGTAGCACCTTTATCCCTGACTCTTCGGGTGGAGGTGGACAGTGGGATGGCCAGCTTCCCTATGGTTGGACAGCCCATTGGGAGACTGAGGAGTGATCTCCTCTCGAGTCCGCATCTTCATGGCTTTGGATGCGGGTTCCTGTGTATCGTGAGCGCGTGCGCTTGTATTTCTTCTATCTTTGGACTTGTACTTGTACCGTTTATTTCCGCTGTGCGACTCTATGTTTTAATTGGATTAATGTAACCACTTAAAGACTTAATTTGTGCTTTTTATATGCTGTACTGTTGCGTCTGTTCATCAGCGCTATACCGACTCGATCCTGCGAAAAGCGGAGACGCTTCAGCTGGTACCAGAGCGTGTTGGGACAGTACATCATATAAACGGCCTATTTTCGAAAATCTAACCACGTACGTGTGAGGAACGAAAAGCCCATTATAAGGATGTTAGAGTAATCAGGTGGTAATAGGAGTTGATTGTTATTTTTCTGTAACGACGCACCGACGACCAGGTAAGAAGGTAAGGAACTACATGGCGCTGGATTTGGATATTGGTGGCGGAGTTTGTTCTGTTCCGTGAGCCATCGAGTTCACGAGGAGTTGAGGATGGTGAGGATATGTTATTGGGCCATGTATTACATTTTTATGAGATACATCACCTGTGTAGGTTGGTTGAGGTGACGTTGTGTGCTTTGCAGGTACACTAACTCGCGCGTAGATCGTGTAGAAATGTTTGTGAGTGCGAAGTAGTTACCACCACTGTCTACGGCCTGCTATACTTGGGCACCTTTTTATTTTATGAGGACGTGCAGGACGAGCATGCATTACATCATCAATTAAAATACTCCAACGAAATTCACATCACCAGAAATTTCAGACTGACAAGCTAATTTCAAAAATTCGTAACTCCCAAACCGCTTAACCAAATGCGATGAAACAAGACATTCTGGAAAGCTTATATCATGAACTAAAATGTTGCTTCAGAGTTCCAAATTCGATTCTGTCAGTATCCCCTCCAAATCCGTCAACCAAATGAAACCAAATTTCAGCTTCGACTAGTTTTTCCAGAATCTGTCCACCAACTTCAAAAATCGATATCTCCAGTTATACTGATCCATTTTGGGCGTTTGAACACTCGTGGGAAAGATCTTGAAGTTATCTACAAGTTTCGCGTTCTAACTTTTCTCGTTTGAAGCCTCAAGAAGTATCAGTTTCCGTTTTAGTGTCTGCTGTTCTTAGCGAGCCAGATTTTCAGCGTTGCAGTTTTCGTTGCCTTCCTTGTGGGCTGTGTGTGTGGCTTTTGCTACTACTCTATAGCAGCCTGACCATGTTATATTTCTTGCTTAGCACTTCTCTCTTCAGGGTTTCGGTCAGGACTTTGACGAGACCCTGAACCGTGTTGCTCTTCAGGCGATGGTGCGTTTCTGTGAGATGCACATTGCTGATCTTGGCAACACCTCACTGAGCTTGTTCCCAGTCAGCACCACGGGTCACCCTCAGTACAGGAGACGTCTCAGGCAGGTTGACAGCGGCAGCTTGGTCCTCACCCCGACGCAGCTGCCTTCTACGGCTCGACACATGTCCGAGCTGTACAGGGTTCTTGTGGCTTCTGACCGCGCAGGTGGGCGGACTTTGAGCCGTGTGGAGGAGTTGTCAGAGACAGTGGACGCTAGGGACGACAGGATTGCGCAGTTGGAGCACACCTTGGCCGTGACTACCGCTCAACGTGACCACTGTGCTGCTCAGCTTGACCAGTGTGTTGCACAGCGCGACCAGTGTGCCGCCCAGCGTGACCAGCTTGCCGGCCAGCTCACTGCACGTGGCCACGAGATTTCAGAGTTAGTCGGTGAGCTAGCTGCTTCACTGAACCACGCAGGACAGCTCGAGCAGCAGTTGCAGGTCGCCCAGCACCAGATAGTGGGACTCCAGGAGCAGGTTGCAGCAGCAGTTGTGGCACCTCCAGCAGAGGAGGAAGCACAGGAGGAGGCCGTGTCTGAGATGAGTGTTGAGCTGTTTCCTTCAGAGATCCTAGACACCACGTCCCACCGTGGTAGGAGGCACTGTTAGTTGCCTTACTCGGCATTCCAAGCGTGACAGAGGCGCGCTGGATGCGATGTGGATGACGCATGTGCGTCATAGTTGTCGACAGGTCCTTAGTTAGCTTGATCTAGGAGCATCATAATAGTTGGTCAGGTGTCGTAGTATTTTGTTGGATGTTACAACCCCTATGTACGCATGAGTGGATTGTACCATGATCTATGTAATGAATGCTCTGTAAGACTTAATTAATGTTATGGATGGACCTGTCAGTTTAATTATTTGGATCTGAGTTGCTTTTGTTTCTGCCCGTGCATGTCAATTTAAATTTCGGCCTGATAATGATATTGTATCCTGGAGCTAACGGTGGTAATGTTTAATTGGCAGGATGCCACCGCGTCGCCCGCCGCCGCCACCCCCGCATACCAATCTGGCGGAGACGATGCACAACCAGACAGAGCTGCTCAGGACTCTCGTCCAGGTCGTCACCCAGCAGGGTGGCAACCGTCGGGGCCCACAGCCAGGCTGCACCTACGCAGACTTCCTGGCCACTCACCCGCCTGTCTTTTCCGGGTCCACTGACCCGATGGAGGCAGAGTCTTGGCTGCGTACTGTGGAGTCCAAGTTTGGGCTCCTTCCTGCCTGCACAGAGGTGCAGAAGACACTGTTCGCGGCGCAGCAGCTTCAGGGGGCGGCTGGAGGATGGTGGGCAGCTCACCTTGCCACTCTTCCGGCCGGTCAGCAGTTGACTTGGGCACAGTTCAGAGAGGCCTTCCGCTCGTTCCACATTCCGCCGGGCATTATGCAGCGGAAGCTCAGGGAGTTCCTGGACCTCAGGCAGGGAGGCAGGAACGTGTTCGACTACGCCCAGGTGTTCAACCACCTAGCCCAGTTTGCTCCAGACCAGGTAGACACGCCCGCCAAGCGGAAGGCGTGTTTCTTGAGAGGCTTGTCTACCAAGCTTCAGTCCCGGCTTGTCCTGAACGCCGGTGGTACCTTCGACGAGCTTGTCAGTGCAGCGATTGTGATGGAGGATGCCATCAGGGCCCACCAGGACGACAATAGGAAGAGGAAGGCTGTGGCACCACCGTTTGGCAGCACTTCAGCCAGGCCACGCCTTGTGTACACCGCTCCCAGTGGACAGAGGTACCTTGCACCTCCCCAGTACCAGCGCCTGCCTCAGCAGCAGCAGCAGTTTGCTCAGAGGCAGCCACAGCAGCAGCAGCGCTCGCAGCAGCAGCAGCAGCAGGCAGGCAGAGGTTTCCCGTGCTACAACTGTGGACAGGTAGGGCACTTTGCGTGTGACTGCCGTGCAGCACCTAGGCAGAACAACGCGCAGAGGGCTCCAGTTCAGGCAGCAGGACAGCAGCGCCAGCAGGGCAGGAACGCGCCAGTCAAGACTAGGCGCGTTAACTACACCACTGCAGAGGAGGTTCCAGAGGGTGAGCAGGTTCTAGCTGGTACGTTTTCTATGCGTCATGAGCCCGTGGTTATCTTATTTGATTCAGGTGCATCACATGATTTTATCAGCCTATCTTGCACTCGCCGTTTGGGTCTTGTTCTATCTTCTATGGAGGCTCCCTACCTGATCAGTACTCCAGGGGGTCGTGTTGTCACTCGCAGATTTGTTAGTAGAGCCCCTCTTGATCTCGCTGGACAGATATACCCGACCCATCTCATTGTGTTGGACGGTCAGGGTTTGGATGTGATTCTTGGGATGAGCTGGATGAAGTTCCACAAGGCTGTTCTTGATATATCTCTTCGTTCAGTTCACCTGGATTCCCCTATGCATGGCAAGGTCACTCTTCAGCTATCTTCGTTGGCCACATCGAGACCGTCAGTGCATCAGGCCGTTGGCAAGAGTCTGGATGTGATTCCTGTGGTGCGCGAGTACCCAGATGTGTTCCCAGATGATTTGCCAGGCATGCCACCAAATCGAGATGTGGAGTTTCGCATTGACTTGCAGCCAGGCACAGCACCTATCTCTAGGAGACCGTATAAGATGCCTCCTAATGAGTTAGCAGAGTTGAAGGTGCAGTTGAAGGAGTTGCTGGACAAGAGTTTTATTCGCCCAAGCTCTTCACCTTGGGGTTGTCCAGCCTTGTTTGTGAAGAAGAAGGACCATGCACTCAGGCTATGTGTGGATTATAGGCCACTGAATGCTGTGACTATCAAGAACAAGTATCCGTTGCCTCGCATTGATATCTTGTTCGATCAGCTAGCTAGAGCTAAGGTGTTCTCCAAGATTGATCTCCGTTCTGGGTATCATCAGATTAAGATCCGTGCAGAGGACATTCTGAAGACTGCTTTCTCTACCAGATATGGACTCTATGAGTACTTAGTGATGTCTTTCGGTCTGACCAACGCACCTGCTTACTTCATGTACTTGATGAACTCAGTGTTCATGCCAGAGTTGGACAAGTTTGTCGTGGTGTTCATTGACGACATTCTGATCTATTCAGAGACAGAGCAGGAGCATGAGCAGCACCTCCAGATTGTGTTGCAGCGTTTGCGAGATCACCAGCTGTACGCTAAGTTCAGCAAGTGTGAGTTCTGGCTTAGCGAGGTGCCTTTTCTTGGCCATGTTATATCAGCAGAGGGTATTGCTGTTGACCCGAGCAAGGTGCAGGATGTGCTGGATTGGAATGCACCTATGACTGTCTCTCAGATTCGCAGCTTTTTGGGTTTGGCTGGTTATTACCGTCGGTTTATTCCGAATTTCTCTAAGATCTCCAAGCCCATCACTGAGTTGCTAAAGAAGAATATGAGGTTTGTGTGGAGTCCGCAGTGTGGTGATGCATTCCAGAATCTGAAGAAGCTGCTCACTACCGCTCCAGTTTTAGCTCAGCATGATATCACCAAGCCATTTGATGTGTATTGTGATGCTTCCGGTACTGGTCTTGGTTGTGTGCTGATGCAGGATGGCAGAGTGATTGCTTATGTCTCTCGGCAGCTTAAGCGACATGAAGAGCATTACCCCACTCACGATCTTGAGCTTGCAGCTGTCGTACTTGCTTTGAAAGTATGGCGGCATTATCTGTTGGGAAATCTGGTGTACATCTATACAGATCACAAGAGTCTTAAGTATATCTTCACACAGTCAGATCTGAACATGCGCCAGAGGAGATGGTTAGAGCTGATCAAGGACTATGATCTGGAGATTCACTACCACCCAGGGAAGGCTAATGTGGTTGCTGATGCTTTGAGTCGCAAGGCTCATTGCAATAATCTCATCGCAGCTCCGTATGCAGAGGGAGAGCCCAGTCTTAGAGTGTATGCGTATGGCTCCTTAGCTAATATATCACTTGTTCCGACCCTGCGAGATGAGATTGTGGCAGCGCAGAAGAAGGATGGGAAGGTGAATCACCTCAGGAGGAGACTCAAGCTCGGGGAAGCTAGAGTCCAGTGTTTCAGAGAGGATGAGGATGGAGTCCTATGGTTCCAGGACAGATTGGTAGTTCCTAAGGACTTTGAGTTGCGCAAGAAGATTCTTGATGAAGCGCACTTGTCCAAGTATTCCATCCACCCTGGTAGCAACAAGATGTACCAGGATCTGAGGAGTCGCTTCTGGTGGGAGGTCGCACAGTACGTTTCTGAGTGTGACACTTGCAGGAGAGTCAAGGCAGAATACATGAAGCCTGCAGGGTTGCTTCAGCCTTTGAGCGTTCCTGCTTGGAAGTGGGAGGATATTAGCATGGATTTCATTGTTGGCT
Organism: Eragrostis curvula; assembly: GCA_007726485.1. Lineage (NCBI taxonomy): Eukaryota > Viridiplantae > Streptophyta > Magnoliopsida > Poales > Poaceae > Eragrostis > Eragrostis curvula. Next base: position 49,162,812 of record CM017439.1, read on the forward strand.
TACCTCTCACATCACAGAAGCATGACTCTATTTGGGTTATTGTTGATCGATTGACCAAGTCTGCTCACTTTATCCCCGTGCACACCCGTTATAATGTGAAGAAGTATGCTGAGTTGTATATTGCTCGGATTCTCTGTTTGCATGGAGTGCCCAAGACTATCATTTCTGATCGGGGACCTCAATTTGTTTCTCGTTTCTGGGAGCAGCTACATGCTTCTTTGGGCACCACTTTGATTCGCAGTGCAGCTTACCACCCTCAGACAGATGGCCAGACAGAGAGGGTGAATCAGATTTTAGAGGATATGCTCCGTGCCTGTGTGCTACACCATGGCAAGTGTTGGGATGAGAGCCTCCCACTGGCAGAGTTCTCATACAACAACAGTTATCAGGAGAGTATCAAGATGGCACCATTTGAGGCTTTGTATGGACGTCGTTGTCGGACTCCCCTTAATTGGGTTGAGGCCGGCGAGAGAGTCATCTTCAAGTCAAAGCCAGTAGCTGCAGCAGATGAGACCGTTGAGCTTGATGAGAGGGTCATTCCCACACCAGATTTAGTGGCAGCAGCAGAGGAGACTGTTCGCCGCATTCAGTCGAACTTGAGAGCAGCCAAGTCTCGACAGAAGAGCTATGCTGATACAAGACGCCGACCGTTGGTGTTTGCAGTTGGCAGCCACGTATATCCTTCGTGTCTCTCCTATGAAGGTTGTACGTCGGTTTGGTGTCAGAGGGAAGCTAGCACCCCGATACGTTGGACCGTTCCGGATATCTGAGCAGTGTGGACCCGTCGCTTATAGATTGGAGTTGCCCTCCAATCTCTCCAGTGTTCACAATGTGTTCCACGTATCGCAGCTAAAGAAATGCTTGAAGGTCCCTACAGACAGACTGGTCAGTGATGTTGAGCAGCTTGAGCCAGATCTGACCTACCCCGAGCAGCCTATCGGCATTGTTGATCAGAAGGACCGAGTCACCAGAAAGAGCACTACCAGATTCTATAAGGTGCAATGGAGCAACCACTCTGAGGCCGAGGCCACCTGGGAGACAGCGGAGTTCTTGAACTCCCATTTTCCTGGTTTTCTACCTCCGAGGTGCGTTATTTAGTCGTTCCATTTTTGCATCTTATTCTTCGCTCTTTGGTCATTGGTTTTTCCTTCCTTCTCTTTAATCTCGGGACGAGATTCTTTAAGGGGGGAGGGCTGTGACACCCCGTGTCACTGAATTTCAGAATCGTGCAAACCAAACTGAAGAAAAGATGAAATCAAGCCAAATTTAAAAAAATTCGAAATTCAAAGTTTAAACAAGTTCAAACCCATATCTGTGAAACAACTCAACAATTCCTTGTGAAATAAGAATTTTGGAGAATTTTTGGTGATTTTTGAAATTCATTTCGATGCTCAAATAAATCCCCAAAGTTCCAAAAATGTCCAACTTTGACTAGCTGCCATTTGAATTCTATTTCGAATTGAGATGTGCATGTTATGTCACTGGAAAGAGCATTTCATGACCTTTCGAATGCAACCGGTTTTACAATTTTTGGAGTTCAATTGCTAGTTCAAATCGGGCGCTAAAGATTAGGGAAATCTCAGTTTGAATAAATCGTGAAAAAAGAAAAGATGCGCCCGGGCCCACTCGTCAGCCTCCTCTATCTCTCTGCGAGCGCGCGGAAGAGCGATGCCACGTCGCTGACGACGTACGGCTCCGCCGCGCGGTGCCGGCCCTGCTTCCGACCGTGCCTCGTCGACAAAACGGCACTCCGCCCTGTCCGAACGCTCCCTCGCCCTCATTCCTCTCTCCCCGTCGTCCCCTCACCCTCAAACCCTAGCGCCATTGCCGCCGCTCGAGCTCCACCTCGCTGCTTCGCCACTCCGGCGCGTCTCCGCGTGAGCCACTGCGTGAGCGCCTGCGCGGAGATGACGTGAAGCCACCCTGGTCCGCTCCTTGCTCTCTCCAACAGCCCAAGCCAAGGAATCGAGCTCGCCTTCAACATAGTCGGAGGTTGAGCCTCCTCGACCTCGACGCCGATTCCGGTGACCACGGTGAGCCCTAGCCCGATTCCTCGCGTGGGGGACTACCCAACTCGGTCGCGCACCCCTGTGACCTCACCTTACTCCCTCTCTCGCAGCCGCATCGCCGGATTTCGAGTTCTCCCCATCGCCGGTTTTCACCGCCGCAGGAGGCTCCCCGACGACGACCATCTTCCCGGCCTTATCCACGTCGCGTTGTTGGACGCCGAGGATCCTGATGAGTCCGTGAAGCTCGCGAGCCAGCAGCTGCAGCTCCCCGTCGACCACCGCGAGCCCGCGACCCCGCCGGACTTCCGCCACCGCCGCCTCGTCGTCACCGAGCTGCTTCCGGCCATCGCCGCCGTCTTCCGTTCGTCGAGGTGAGAACCCCGCCTCGCGTAGCCCCCTCTAGTGCCCTCCGTTGGCCGCTAGCATCACCGGAGCTTACTCCGGTGAGCGCGCCGCCGTGCGCCGGCGACAAGCCCGGCCGCAGCACCGTGGACCACACGGACCGGATCCCGTGTGGCCACACAAGATCCCGTGCGGCCAACCTTGTAGCCCCGCGTGCGTTCTCGCACGCGAGTGGCTGGATCTGATGTGGCCAGCCCAGATCCGGTGCGGCCCGATCTATGTAGCCCCATGTGTGGCTCAGATCTGATTGGTCGCGCCTGTTTTAAATCATTTTCAGATTTAGTTAATTTCAGAAAATGCACAGAAACTTCAAAAAGGCATAGAAAATAAAATACACATCAGAAAAATACAAATCCAATTTCTTTGGACTCCATGTAACATCCTCTGTCCAGAAAAAATACCAAAACACACTTTTGCAGATTGTGTATTTTCTGGAAAATACATCTGTCCAGATCTTGTTTAATTCCTTCTCAATTCTCTGTTGCACAATAAATCCTGAACTCTTGCATGCCTGTCAAGAATCTGATGACACACCTACAGAGCATTTTTCCACTGTCACATGTTGTCTAATTATTTTCTTATGATTTAAATCATGTTCTGCACCGTATAAATTATTATAAATAATCTACCTTGCAATAAATCATGAAACTTCACCATAAATTACTTCCAGTGGCACTCTTCACCAGAAAAATGCCACTGGACATAAATTCACTTTCGAAATCACATTATTCATTGAACTTGCCCAAGTTGATTAATGGTGAGCTTAATTAAAAGTTAAGGAAGGAAATACTCCAGACGAAATTAATTAACAAAGTTAATCATTTGCACTTACAGTGGAAATGACTGTCCTATCAAGTAATTAAATTATGAATTGCATCATATTCTTGCATCTAACTTTGCATTATTTTCCTTGTCATAACGTGTAGTGACAGAGACGACTCCGGAGCCACTGGACTTCGAGCTGCCGGAGGAGCAGACCCAGGAGGTGCAGGAGGAGCAGCCGCAGCAGGACACTGACCCCGCTGACCCCGTTAGCTACGCTCCTGAGCCAGGCAAGCCCCGGTGCATGCCTCCCTATTTAGGATTTTTATTTGTGCACTTGATTGGGACTAGTCAATGTTTGTGCATTAGGTTTATTAGGAGTTGATGTGAAACCTTAGAAATGCATTAGGATTACCCTTCCATATTCTACCTTGTGTCCTATTTTGTAGATGTGGTCTAGGTTACGTTAGAACTTGCTAGGCTTAGTGGCTAGCGGACGGTAGAAGTCGAGTGGTAGGTCCCACTCGCAAGGTAGGTTCACCCTGGATTGTACTAGCTGGATTTAGGATTTGTTGAGACCGGACGGGGAATTGTTTGTGTAGGATGGTGCGAGAAGGCTGGGCCTTCACGGTGGTAGCCCCGTCTATGTCGATTGAGGACCGTTCGTTGTTGGCCCTGTTGAGCAAGTTCGAACGTACTGATCATATGCTAGTGTTTTTATGGGCCTAGTAAACTTAGTAGCTTGGGTTGCCCTGGTGTGCGGCGGAAGCCTGCCCTTTCTATCATGGTATTCGGGAGAGAAAGGATGCTTCCCAATCGGGGCGTACGTCTGGGACGGGGACCGTGCGGGAAGGCCTTTCTCGGGAGGGGTTGGACCCAGCCTAGCTCCAGGGGGGTCCTTGCAAACAGTTGCCGCATGCGACTTTACGCGTGTGCGGCGTATGGTCAGGTTTTCTCCTGCAGGATGTACATCGATGCCGCCGCTCTCGGTCAAGAGCAACCTTGGTCACTGCATCACATCGTAGTGTGATATGATTGATGATATGATGATGCTAGTCTATTTACATTACTGTTATTTACATTGCTATATATATACTGTCACTGTTGATATATTGTTACTTTATACATGTTTTAGAGATATGCACACTGTTTTACTGGATAAGTACTTATTTTGAAAAATAAAACTTGAAAGTAAGGATCAAGTAATTAGTGCGAGTTATGCCATTGAGTCAGCCACCCCTTTGTAGCCTTGCATATTAGGAGTCGGCTGTAGATAGCCAAATTGACGGGTAAGACTTGCTGAGTATTAGTTGCTCAGGGTTTGGCTCTTTATGATTTTATTGCAGGTAGCACCTTTATCCCTGACTCTTCGGGTGGAGGTGGACAGTGGGATGGCCAGCTTCCCTATGGTTGGACAGCCCATTGGGAGACTGAGGAGTGATCTCCTCTCGAGTCCGCATCTTCATGGCTTTGGATGCGGGTTCCTGTGTATCGTGAGCGCGTGCGCTTTTATTTCTTCTCTCTTTGGACTTGTACTTGTACCGTTTATTTCCGCTGTGCGACTCTATGTTTTAATTGGATTAATGTAACCACTTAAAGACTTAATTTGTGCTTTTTATATGCTGTACTGTTGCGTCTGTTCATCAGCGCTAAACCGACTCGATCCTGCGAAAAGCGGAGACGCTTCAGCTGGTACCAGAGCCGTGTTGGGACAGTACATCATATAAACGGCCTATTTTCGAAAATCTAACCACGTACGTGTGAGGAACGAAAAGCCCATTATAAGGATGTTAAAGTAATCAGGTGGTAATAGGAGTTGATTGTTATTTTTCTGTAACGACGCACCGACGACCAGGTAAGAAGGTAAGGAACTACATGGCGCTGGATTTGGATATTGGTGGCGGAGTTTGTTCTGTTCCGTGAGCCATCGAGTTCACGAGGAGTTGAGGATGGTGAGGATATGTTATTGGGCCATGTATTACATTTTTATGAGATACGTCACCTGTGTAGGTTGGTTGAGGTGACGTTGTGTGCTTTGCAGGTACACTAACTCGCGCGTAGATCGTGTAGAAATGTTTGTGAGTGCGAAGTAGTTACCACCACTGTCTACGGCCTGCTATACTTGGGCACCTTTTTATTTTATGAGGACGTGCAGGACGAGCATGCATTACATCATCAATTAAAATACTCCAACGAAATTCACATCACCAGAAATTTCAGACTGACAAGCTAACTTCAAAAATTCGTAACTCCCAAACCGCTTAACCAAATGCGATGAAACAAGACATTCTGGAAAGCTTATATCATGAACTAAAATGTTGCTTCAGAGTTCCAAATTCGATTCTGTCAGTATCCCCTCCAAATCCGTCAACCAAATGAAACCAAATTTCAGCTTCGACTAGTTTTTCCAGAATCTGTCCACCAACTTCAAAAATCGATATCTCCAGTTCTACTGATCCATTTTGGGCGTTTGAACACTCGTTGGAAAGATCTTGAAGTTATCTACAAGTTTCGCGTTCTAACTTTTCTCGTTTGAAGCCTCCAGAAGTATCAGTTTCCGTTTTAGTGTCTGCTGTTCTTAGCGAGCCAGATTTTCAGCGTTGCAGTTTTCGTTGCCTTCCTTGTGGGCTGTGTGTGTGGCTTTTGCTACTACTCTATAGCAGCCTGACCATGTTATATTTCTTGCTTAGCACTTCTCTCTTCAGGGTTTCGGTCAGGACTTTGACGAGACCCTGAACCGTGTTGCTCTTCAGGCGATGGTGCGTTTCTGTGAGATGCACATTGCTGATCTTGGCAACACCTCACTGAGCTTGTTCCCAGTCAGCACCACGGGTCACCCTCAGTACAGGAGACGTCTCAGGCAGGTTGACAGCGGCAGCTTGGTCCTCACCCCGACGCAGCTGCCTTCTACGGCTCGACACATGTCCGAGCTGTACAGGGTTCTTGTGGCTTCTGACCGCGCAGGTGGGCAGACTTTGAGCCGTGTGGAGGAGTTGTCAGAGACAGTGGACGCTAGGGACGACAGGATTGCGCAGTTGGAGCACGCCTTGGCCGTGACTACCGCTCAACGTGACCACTGTGCTGCTCAGCTTGACCAGTGTGTTGCACAGCGCGACCAGTGTGCCGCCCAGCGTGACCAGCTTGCCGGCCAGCTCACTGCACGTGGCCACGAGATTTCAGAGTTAGTCGGTGAGCTAGCTGCTTCACTGAACCACGCAGGACAGCTCGAGCAGCAGTTGCAGGTCGCCCAGCACCAGATAGTGGGACTCCAGGAGCAGGTTGCTGCAGCAGTTGTGGCACCTCCAGCAGAGGAGGAAGCACAGGAGGAGGCCGTGTCTGAGATGAGTGTTGAGCTGTTTCCTTCAGAGATCCTAGACACCGCGTCCCACCGTGGTAGGAGGCACTGTTAGTTGCCTTACTCGGCATTCCAAGCGTGACAGAGGCGCGCTGGATGCGATGTGGATGACGCATGTGCGTCGTAGTTGTCGACAGGTCCTTAGTTAGCTTGATCTAGGAGCATCATAATAGTTGGTCAGGTGTCGTAGTATTGTGTTGGATGTTACAACCCCTATGTACGCATGAGTGGATTGTACCATGATCTATGTAATGAATGCTCTGTAAGACTTAATTAATGTTATGGATGGATCTGTCAGTTTAATTATTTGGATCTGAGTTGCTTTTGTTTCTGCCCGTGCATGTCAATTTAAATTTCCGCCTGATAATGATATTGTATCCTGGAGCTAACGGTGGTAATGTTTAATTGGCAGGATGCCGCCGCGTCGCCCGCCGCCGCCACCCCCGCATACCAATCTGGCGGAGACGATGCACAACCAGACAGAGCTGCTCAGGACTCTCGTCCAGGTCGTCACCCAGCAGGGTGGCAACCGTCGGGGCCCACAGCCAGGCTGCACCTACGCAGACTTCCTGGCCACTCACCCGCCTGTCTTTTCCGGGTCCACTGACCCGATGGAGGCAGAGTCTTGGCTGCGTACTGTGGAGTCCAAGTTTGGGCTCCTTCCTGCCTGCACAGAGGTGCAGAAGACACTGTTCGCGGCGCAGCAGCTTCAGGGGGCGGCTGGAGGATGGTGGGCAGCTCACCTTGCCACTCTTCCGGCCGGTCAGCAGTTGACTTGGGCACAGTTCAGAGAGGCCTTCCGCTCGTTCCACATTCCGCCGGGCATTATGCAGCGGAAGCTCAGGGAGTTCCTGGACCTCAGGCAGGGAGGCAGGAACGTGTTCGACTACGCCCAGGTGTTCAACCACCTAGCCCAGTTTGCTCCAGACCAGGTAGACACGCCCGCCAAGCGGAAGGCGTGTTTCTTGAGAGGCTTGTCTACCAAGCTTCAGTCCTGGCTTGTCCTGAACGCCGGTGGTACCTTCGACGAGCTTGTCAGTGCAGCGATTGTGATGGAGGATGCCATCAGGGCCCACCAGGACGACAATAGGAAGAGGAAGGCTGTGGCACCACCGTTTGGCAGCACTTCAGCCAGGCCACGCCTTGTGTACACCGCTCCCAGTGGACAGAGGTACCTTGCACCTCCCCAGTACCAGCGCCCGCCTCAGCAGCAGCAGCAGTTTGCTCAGAGGCAGCCACAGCAGCAGCAGCGTCAGCAGCAGCAGCGCTCGCAGCAGCAGGCAGGCAGAGGTTTCCCGTGCTACAACTGTGGACAGGTGGGGCACTTTGCGCGTGACTGCCGTGCAGCACCTAGGCAGAACAACGCGCAGAGGGCTCCAGTTCAGGCAGCAGGACAGCAGCGCCAACAGGGCAGGAACGCGCCAGTCAAGACTAGGCGCGTTAACTACACCACTGCAGAGGAGGTTCCAGAGGGTGAGCAGGTTCTAGCTGGTACGTTTTCTATGCGTCACGAGCCCGTGGTTATCTTATTTGATTCAGGTGCATCACATGATTTTATCAGCCTATCTTGCACTCGCCGTTTGGGTCTTGTTCTATCTTCTATGGAGGCTCCCTACCTGATCAGTACTCCAGGGGGTCGTGTTGTCACTCGCAGATTTGTTAGTAGAGCCCCTCTTGATCTCGCTGGACAGATATACCCGACCCATTTCATTGTGTTGGACGGTCAGGGTTTGGATGTGATTCTTGGGATGAGCTGGATGAAGTTCCACAAGGCTGTTCTTGATATATCTCTTCGTTCAGTTCACCTGGATTCCCCTATGCATGGCAAGGTCACTCTTCAGCTATCTTCGTTGGCCACATCGAGACCGTCAGTGCATCAGGACGTTGGCAAGAGTCTGGATATGATTCCTCGACCTCGACGCCGATTCCGGTGACCACGGTGAGCCCTAGCCCGATTCCTCGCGTGGGGGACTACCCAACTCGGTCGCGCACCCCTATGACCTCACCTTACTCCCTCTCTCGCAGCCGCATCGCCGGATTTCGAATTCTCCCCATCGCCGGTTTTCACCGCCGCAGGAGGCTCCCCGACGACGACCATCTTCCCGGCCTTATCCACGTCGCGTTGTTGGACGCCGAGGATCCTGACGAGTCCGTGAAGCTCGCGAGCCAGCAGCTGCAGCTCCCCGTCGACCACCGCGAGCCCGCGACCCCGCCGGACTTCCGCCACCGCCGCCTCGTCGTCACCGAGCTGCTTCCGGCCATCGCAGCCGTCTTCCGTTCGTCGAGGTGAGAACCCCGCCTCGCGTAGCCCCCTCTAGTGCCCTCCGTTGGCCGCTAGCATCACCGGAGCTTACTCCGGTGAGCGCGCCGCCGTGCGCCGGCGACAAGCCCGGCCGCAGCACCGTGGACCACACGGACCGGATCCCGTGTGGCCACATAAGATCCCGTGCGGCCAACCTTGTAGCCCCGCGTGCGTTCTCGCACGCGAGTGGCTGGATCTGATGTGGCCAGCCCAGATCCGGTGCGGCCCGATCTATGTAGCCCCATGTGTGGCTCAGATCTGATTGGTCGCGCCTGTTTTAAATCATTTTCAGATTTAGTTAATTTCAGAAAATGCACAGAAACTTCAAAAAGGCATAGAAAATAAAATACACATCAGAAAAATACAAATCCAATTTCTTTGGACTCCATGTAACATCCTATGTCCAGAAAAAATACCAAAACACACTTTTGCAGATTGTGTATTTTCTGGAAAATACATCTGTCCAGATCTTGTTTAATTCCTTCTAAATTCTCTGTTGCACAATAAATCCTGAACTCTTGCATGCCTGTCAAGAATCTGATGACACACCTACAGAGCATTTTTCCACTGTCACATGTTGTCTAATTATTTTCTTATGATTTAAATCATGTTCTGCACCGTATAAATTATTATAAATAATCTACCTTGCAATAAATCATGAAATTTCACCATAAATTACTTCCAGTGGTACTCTTCACCAGAAAAATGCCACTGGACATAAATTCACTTTCGAAATCACATTATTCATTGAACTTGCCCAAGTTGATTAATGGTGAGCTTAATTAAAAGTTAAGGAAGGAAATACTCCAGACGAAATTAGTTAACAAAGTTAATCATTTGCACTTACAGTGCAAATGACTGTCCTATCAAGTAATTAAATCATGAATTGCATCATATTCTTGCATCTAACTTTGCATTATTTTCCTTGTCATAACGTGTAGTGACAGAGACGACTCCGGAGCCACTGGACTTCCAGCTGCCGGAGGAGCAGACCCAGGAGGTGAAGGAGGAGCAGCCGCAGCAGGACACTGACCCCGCTGACCCCGTTAGCTACGCTCCTGAGCCAGGCAAGCCCCGGTGCATGCCTCCCTATTTAGGATTTTTATTTATGCACTTGATTGGGACTAGTCAATGTTTGTGCATTAGGTTTATTAGGAGTTGATGTGAAACCTTAGAAATGCATTAGGATTACCCTTCCATATTCTACCTTGTGTCCTATTTTGTAGATGTGGTCTAGGTTACGTTAGAACTTGCTAGGCTTAGTGGCTAGCGGACGGTAGAAGTCGAGTGGTAGGTCCCACTCGCAAGGTAGGTTCACCCTGGATTGTACTAGCTGGATTTAGGATTTGTTGAGACCGGACGGGGAATTGTTTGTGTAGGATGGTGCGAGAAGGCTGGGCCTTCACGGTGGTAGCCCCGTCTATGTCGATTGAGGATCGTTCGTTGTTGGCCCTGTTGAGCAAGTTCGAACGTACTGATCATATGCTAGTGTTTTTATGGGCCTAGTAAACTTAGTAGCTTGGGTTGCCCTGGTGTGCGGCGGAAGCCTGCCCTTTCTATCATGGTATTCGGGAGAGAAAGGATGCTTCCCAATCGGGGCGTACGTCTGGGACGGGGACCGTGCGGGAAGACCTTTCTCGGGAGGGGTTGGACCCAGCCTAGCTCCAGGGGGATCCTTGCAAACAGTTGCCGCATGCGACTTTACGCGTGTGCGGCGTATGGTCAGGTTTTCTCCTGCAGGATGTACATCGATGCCGCCGCTCTCGGTCAAGAGCAACCTTGGTCACTGCATCACATCGTGGTGTGATATGATTGATGATATGATGATGCTAGTCTATTTACATTACTGTTATTTACATTGCTATATATATACTGTCACTGTTGATATATTGTTACTTTATACCTGTTTTAGAGATATGCACACTGTTTTACTGGATAAGTACTTATCTTGAAAAATAAAACTTGAAAGTAAGGATCAAGTAATTAGTGCGAGTTATGCCATTGAGTCAGCCACCCCTTTGTAGCCTTGCATATTAGGAGTCGGCTGTAGATAGCCAAATTGACGGGTAAGACTTGCTGAGTATTAGTTGCTCAGGGTTTGGCTCTTTATGATTTTATTGCAGGTAGCACCTTTATCTCTGACTCTTCGGGTGGAGGTGGACAGTGGGATGGCCAGCTTCCCTATGGTTGGACAGCCCACTGGGAGACTGAGGAGTGATCTCCTCTCGAGTCCGTATCTTCATGGCTTTGGATGCGGGTTCCTGTGTATCGTGAGCGCGTGTGCTTGTATTTCTTCTAGCTTTGGACTTGTACTTGTACCGTTTATTTCCGCTGTGCGACTCTATGTTTTAATTGGATTAATGTAACCACTTAAAGACTTAATTTGTGCTTTTTATATGCTGTACTGTTGCGTCTGATCATCAGCGCTATACCGACTCGATCCTGCGAAAAGAGGAGACGCTTCACCGATGCACCGAAGGCAGTTCGTGTACGACGAGCGCACGCGGGAAGGGATCGTCGCCGGTGGCAAACGCGAGCCGTCCAGCGCGACGGAGACGACGAGCCCGCGGCGGCCGGACTCGTCGTCGGCCGGCATGCAAACGTAAAGGTGTGGGACCGGCGTGACGAGCAGCGAGGAGACGGTCGCCGCCCAGGACTTGCAGACGGTGGCGAGGCGCGCGGATTCCAGCAGGCTCATGTGGCAGAGCAACTTCTCCGTGAGGTGGAGAGGGAGCTCGGCTGGTGGTCCGCCGCCGGCAGCGTCGCTTACCTTGTCAGCTTCGGTGCTTGTGCAGGCCGTGGCGGCCACGCCGTCGGTCGGCTGCATCAGGAGCGATGGCAAGATCTCCATGTGGAGCGTGAATGCGAGCCCTGCTTGCGGATCTTGCAAGCATACGAGTACGAGATGTGATTTCAGCGGACACAAATTTGGAACTCTCCAAATAAAACGTAACGGGCAGGGCACGTAAGACTCCTTTCTGCCTTGGATTTCTCTTGCCGATTGTGAATTCCAAAAAAAAAAAAAAACAAATACTACGAGTAGCCGCGTTTGCGTGATGGACTTGTTTGCATGGTCAGCGCGTGATGATTCCGTCATGCAAAATTTGAGCCTTTTAAATTCCATTTGCAGGCCTAGATACAAGGAAAAAAAGACAAACTTAAAGTGTATTTGGGAGATTAAAGTGAGCTATCATTTTGTTTTGTTTAGAGGGTGAAACAAGCAAAGTGAATTATTTAAAAGAGTAAAATATACTTTTTCTCATATATTTTTGTTATCATGTGAGGTGTAGGTCAAAGAGTCAACTTGATGGTCAACAACAGAAGAATCTTAGATCAAGCAGAGGCTTAGGGTCGGATGGGTGTGAGATGCCAATTGAAGTCAATGAAGAGCAAGAAGCACAAGGAGGCTAGTGAGAATGGAGTGTTGACCAAATCAAAGCAAGGGGAAATGTTGGTGCTAGATACAAAGAGACCCAAGAAACAGGACTAAGAGAAACTTGTTGGCGATCGGAATCGGTGATAAATAGGATGACTTGCTTCAGGCTCTGGTTGGATCCACCTCCTAAACTTTTAGCTAGCTAATTTTAGTCAGTTTGGATCCAAACATGACCTCTTAAAAGTGACTAAAATTTTAGCCAGCCCACCTCCTAAACTTTTAGCTCCTAGTCACCCCAATCCTCCTAAAAATGATTAAACATATAAAAAGGCAAAAAAAAAATCAAAAAACCAGAGACATTAGCCAGGAATCCAAATATATATGTACCTCCTAAACATTAGATGGCTAAATGTTTAGTTGGCTAAGTTTAGCTGGTTAGAGGATCCAAACACAACCAGTGTAGGTAAGAGGCAAGCCCCTTGAAATTCAGTAGGCTGAGGTATATAGTTGCCCCTTGAAATTCAGTTGATAGACTAAAGTATATATTGAAGACATATCAGGTGCACAAAGAGTCTTTGGTGCACATGCACACAAACTTTTCAGACCGTAAGATCTAATCTTGATGGCCTGAGATATTGAAAGTTTGAAAAATCTCATCCATGATTTTAGCAACCATAAATCCATATTGTGTTTCCAAAAACATTTGCTTCATCAATGAAAATCCCCACCCATAATTTTAGACGTGTAGATGCAATTCAATGGCTCTCAATGAGTTTATGCACATGTGCACCAAATATTTCTTGTGCACCTGATATTTCCCCATCTATATTTTGCTAAAAAAAAAGGCGTATAGTTGCCCCGATAATGAAAGATCAGGATACAGTAGGTATGAACCATATAAATGGCCTATATAATGTAAGATTTAGATATGGTAGGTAAGAACCATATAGGTGGCCTATATTGTAAGATTTAGATACACCAGTAGGTAAGAACCATATAGGTGGCTCCGTGCATCTTTCTGGCTGAGCGTGTACGCAACCGGGTTCAGATCCCATGAACCTCATTTTGCTGACAAAATAAAAGCAGTTTCTCCTGCATCCTGCCATGTATAAACGTGCACGATGAAAGATGATTCCACCTCACCCTGCGTTGATCCTTGGCCGCCCTCCCTTTTGTAATAGTAAAATCAAAAGTAAGGTGTTTGACTATTATTGGAAAGTATTCCATTTTCTGTCAAGCCATGGTGCTGGGACCAAAAGTCCACTACCTTTTGTATATTATAGCTTTCTGATTCATATCAGAATGTGTTTTAATTACTTTTAGTGAATTAAAAACTAGTGGAGACTGACAACTCGAGGTAAAAGCTACACTTAGAGACGTGTTGCAGACGGTGGCCACCCACGACTTGCAAACAGTGTGTTGACCTAGTCAAAGCGAGTGGGATGCCAGTGCAAATGACAAGAAGGCCCAAGAAGTAGGACTAGAGAAACTTGTCGGCAACAAGGATCGCAAGGTGAGGTGATGACACATGTGGACATAGGTAGACTTACTTCAGTGTAGACAAGAGAGACAAGTCACTTGGAGAATAGTAAAAAAGAATTGTAAAGTTAAATGTAGCTAATAGCAACTCCAAAAGAATAGTGAAAAAGGATTGTAAAAGTCAAATGTAGCTATTATTTAGTAAAAAGTATCTTCAATAGATTGTCTAACTCACTCTCTAAATTTGGCGCCTCTCCATTTCGGAATTCATGCTAGCAACTTTTGGAGAGCCATTGTTTACTAGCTAGTCTTGTTAGCTAGGAAGTATTTACAGAGGCTGTGATTATAGTAGTTTTTTGTGGGTATTTTCATTTGAGAGAATAGCTAAATAAAGAAGTTTAGAATACATTTTTAACTATTCTTTTGGAGTTGCTCTAAGAACCTGGCATTGGCATATAATGCAAGTTTTAGATGTAGTAGGTAAGAACCATATAGGTGGAATAATATAAGATTTGGATATAGTAGGTAAGATATGGTGGTGCCGTGCCGTGCATCTTTCTGGCTAAAGGACGGCTTTCTTAATAAAGGTAAAACGGTCTTATACGAGTCCTCTCCATCTTGTTTTTTTTTTTCCCCATACAGAACAGTTGCTCATTTTGCTGACAAAATAAATGCAGTTGCTCCTGCCATGCATCTTGCCATGCATACATGTGCACGATGAAAGATGGTTTTGGAAACGCGAATACGGCTTGTTCCTCAACTACTGCACCTTCGCCCAGCGTTGATCCCTGGCCGCTTCCCCTTTGTAATAGTAAAATCGAAATTAAGGTGTTTGAATATCATTGGAAAGTATTCTGTCAAGCCATCGTGCTGGGACCAAAGGGTCCACTACTTTTGTACATTATAGCTTTCTGATTCATATCGGAATGCCTTTTAATTACTTTAGTGGATCTTTATCTAAAAAAAAATTACTTTAGTGGATAAAAAACTAGTTGAGACTGACAACTCTAGGTAAAGCTACCTAATAACCTACAATCGTGTTGGAATATAGTTCTGTAAAAAATGAAACAAACATTGAATGTTGTCGCACATCAAAAATCCCAAAACAAATAAAGTGGAGAATATCACCCACCATCATGCGAGAGCACAAGCTTGGTTAATTAAAATATAGCCAAGAAAACAATGAAGAGAGTGAGGGACTACATTAAAATTTATGTTGAAGTTGAACAAACCTATGAAATATAATGCACGATCTATTTATAAAGGCCGCACTGGACTAGTCTAGGTAAGAACCACGTCTCCGTGAAGCTACCTGGCCCCGTGACGGCGTGCTCAAACAAAACTCTCCGGTCTTCCATGGAGTACACGCCCCACGAGCTTCCACGCCCTTCATGGCACGCGGGGTTCAGGTAGTACCGCTTCTCGCCGACGAAGTAGATGCAGTTTCTCTTGCAGCCTGGCGTGTCCGACACGCGCACGGCGAACGATGACCCTGCGCTCACGAAAAGGGCTCGGTCGCCGGGCAGCTCGTTCACCTTTGTCCAGCAGTTCTTCTTCAAGTCCAATCTGTGCACCTCGAAGTAACCAACTGAGAGGGAGTCACCTTCCTTGCACGTTACCAGTGGCTTTACGAAGAGGACTTCCCCTTCCGACTCGATTAGGTGGCCACTCACATAGTGGTCTCCCAACGGGACCACCAACCTCGCCACCGGAAGCTTCTCCATACGAAGTGGCGGCGGCGCGGTGGCGTCGACCATGGAAAGGGACCCGTCGACGTGCAACAGGTAGTAGCAGCCGTTGCAGTTGACTGCTGACAAGATGGGGCTCCTCAGGTGCTCCCATGTCGCCGCCACGGCACACGTCGACCACTCCTCGCCGTCGCCAGGGGCCTGCCGCCACAACATAAGTTGGTACCCGTCGACGGCGAACAGCGAGTCGACACCGCCGGCGCCGGCAGCCAGCACTTGGTTGTATCGTGGATCCATGCCCGTACGCGACTTGCCCACATGGATGCTCTGCTGCGCGCCGGTGATCGGGTTGACGAGGACGACGTTGTCGCTGAAGCAGCCCGCCCCGAAGGCGACACGGCCGCTCGGCGTGGCGCCGATGCACCGCATCCCGTTCGTCTCCGACGAGTGCACGCGGGCGGGGATCGTCGCCGGCGCGCCTCCGCCGGCGAGGGCCCCGTCCTCCAGCACGACGGAGGCGACGAGGCCGCGGCGGTCGGACGTGTTGTCCGGCGGCATGCACACGTAGAGGTGGGGCGCCGGCGTCGCGCGCAGCGCGGCGACGGTGGCCGCCCACGACTTGCAGACGGTGGCGAGGCGCGCCGACTCCATCAGGCTCATGTGGCAGAGGATCTTCTCCGTGATGTGGAGAGGGAGATCGACAACTCGTCCGCCGCCGGCCGCGTCGCTTCCCTTCTTGCTGCTGCCGGCGCCGTCGGCGTCGGTGCTTGTGCAAGCCGCCGTGGCGGCCACGCCGTTGGTCGGCTGCATAGCGAACAATGGTATTGTCTCTATGTGGAGAGGAAATGCTGAAGATCCTGCAGCATATATGAGACGTGCGTGATTCAGGGGTGACAGAGTAGGTAACTCTCCCCAAATAGAAGGTAAAAAGACGCCGGAATTACGGAACCGAGTCGATGACCAACTCGGACACGTACACACCTTGGTCGGTGTACAAGTCCGTTCCGGCTGCTGCTTCTGACGATCCCGTCTCCTAGGCGGCAACACAATATATAGGTCGTCAAAAAATAAGGAAAATAAATAAATAAACCGCGTGTCAAGCAAATCAAATCAAGCTCGAGTGATGCGCCACGGCGCTGCCGGAATTAGGAAACCAAAACTTTCGCCAGCGCCACTAGTTTCTGACTAAACCAAGGCCGGAAAAAAGACGATGGCAGCAGCCAGCAGCAGCATGATGGATCATTCTCATCCACGGCTTTTGCAACAGGGACCGGCGATGGACAGGGATGCGGCGCCTGAACCAGCTCCAACGGCGCCATGACAATATGGCAGGCAACACGAAGAGAAAGATGGCAACTGCTTGCGACAGACAGAGAAAAGGTTGCTTTGGTTGCTCAGATTCCCAGGTCCCCATCAACTAGATAAGGTCCCGGAAGATTGCTTTGTTTGCTTAGATTCCTCCCACGTCCCCATCTTCTTCCTCTTTCGCCTTGCCTGCCATTGGCATGGCGCTTTTGGAGCTTGGTACAAGCGCTGCATCTCTGTCCATGACCGGACTTTGCTGCAAAAGCCGTGGAGGAGAATGATCCATCACTGCAAAAGCTGTGGAGGAGAATGATCCATATCATTACAGCACATCAGTGGTCGAGCTCCCTCTCCACCAAACCAAGAAAAATCCTCTGCTGCATCGGCCTGCTGGAGTCGACGCGCCTCCGTGCTCCGTCCAAGGGGACGGGGCCACAGGCAGAGCCAGCCTCTCATCGCCGCCGATACCGGTCGGCCTGAGCGTTTTTGCTGATCATATTAGCCGGCGCCTGATGTGTTTTCTTTTCTTGGAGCCACCACGACCAGTGATGGCGTCCGTGTCTTCGCAGATTATTTGAGCGTCATTCTAGTGAACCCAGTCACCGGTCACACAGATTAAAAAAATAGCTCATATAGTCCTTGGCGAAATCAGATGTACGTCCAGCAATTGAACCAGCGCTTAAAACATGACCACTTCAGCAGGTTTCGCCATCTCGAAAGAAAGACATAGCACAACAGGATTAATATATAATCCTTACAAAAAGGGCACGACTAAAACGAGCACTTGTCCACGATCAACATCGTGCACGCGGGCCCTTCGACAGCAAAACAACAAATCAACCTCGACATCCTTTCCGTGCCTCAGCAGAAAGCAAAATGAAAAATAAATAAAAGGGGATGAAAACAAACGTTTTAGCAAACATATTTCATGGTGTTTTGATCAAATCAATTTTCAAAAAGCTTCACGTAAAATTTAAATGATCGCAAGTCAAATTGGTTTCAAGTAAAATTAAGAAGTTTCAAGTCAGTTTCAAATAAATTCAAATCAACTTTTGGTTGTTTTAAATTGATTTCCCGTCAATTTTAAAAAGTTTCAAGTCCATATCAAAGGTTTTCAAATCAACTTTTTTAAAACAAATCAAGTCACTCGTGATGTTTCCACGTGTATTCAAAGTGTTTTAAGTTCATACCAAAAAAAAAAAAAAAAAAACCTAACTGGTAACCTCGGCTCTGGTGGAGAGTGGCACCACCTTCATCCCCACTGACGGCTTGTCCTCAGTAGCAGCGATGCGTTTGCATGCCCTGCCTAACTCCTATGCAGTGCCAATCATAGATAAACAAGACATCATTAAAAGAAAGTCACGGAGTTAGGTCCACAGAAACCTGCTGAGACAGGCTACTCTAGCACGCGCCGGCAGCCCGAGAGCCACAACCCCTAGTGCATGGAGATAAGCCAGGAAAACGACCAGCCACCTTGGTGCATTCAGCGGGGATCGAACCGGGCTGGCTGCCTGAGGAATTGAGCAAGGAAGCAACCAAGCCGAGCACACTTCACACGAACAAGGCAACATTAGACTCCTGCTCCACCTAAAGAGGAACGTTCGCATCTGCTAAACGCTCGGCTTAAACCCACAAGCTGTGCCGGCACATGACCTGACTTCACTGCGCACAATGAATCACGAGGAAAATCAGCATCGTACCGCTGCACCACGAGGATATAAGGAGATTCGACTGCTTCCGATCTGCAGGAGGGATGTTTTTTCGGACCGGGCCGGCCATGTGGGTGGGCTTTTGAAACAAAACAAGTTTTCCAATGTGGATATTGCCATCTATTATATATATAATACTAGCAATTTGCCCGTGCGTTGCTACGGGTTGGTGATAATATTGTCTGAGTAAAATCCATACTACTTATCTCTACTACCAATTAATAAGCTTGTAATGCAAAAAAAAAAAAAAACTGCAGTCAAGGTTAAAAAAGAATAAGAAGCAACAACGTCTCTGCAGTCCGTATTTTGCATCAAGCAAAACAAAAATAGGTAGTTAACATTTTAAAACCTTATTAACAGTTCCAGTTAATAGGGAGCTAGGTAGCACCATGAAACAAAAAAAAATGCCATCAAGCTTCGAGCTCCAGTTACCGTTGGTTCTTACCATCCCACATAGGGTTCATCATAGCGATAAACTCCTTATGTAGAGTGTTGTGCAGCAACACACGTCGCATTTTTTCATGATCTCTTTTTGTCTGCTTCTCCTCTAGAGTCATATAATGCACCCTACGACATTCACGCCTTGTTTCAATCTGTTCTGGACTTAGGGTGTTGCGTTGCAATTTGTACCGTGCGTTTTGACGATAACGTCTTGCTTGCCTTTGTTCTTCTGTCATATTTGCATATAGCACCATGTTCCTCTCGTGCTTGGCTTCAATCTGTTCCTCTGTTGACCTGCGTCTACACAAATTCTTAGCAAGGGAAGCAAGGGTGGCACAATCACCATTGGTTACAGTCACAATTGAATCAAGGGTACATATATGGTGATTTCCTTTGCTCTTCTAAAACATCAATATAAGTTCCACCGTCAGCATACTTGTTTCCTACAATTGAATCACATGTCACCATTAGAATGTAATATTGTGGAAGCTCACATGTCCTCATAAATCATAAAGACTTCATCTATCTATTTAAATGTGTCCTTGTGTGTGACAATCATAACATGGTTATGCCACACAAGTTAAAAAAATATTTTGTCACCGAATATGGATTGCGTGTCAATAATAAAATCGATATATTACCAAAAATATTTAGGTCATAGTTAAATCAATAATGTGTTCATGTCCAGCAATAATGTCTCTAGAAATGTATGGTGTGCACATGAATATTCACAAACTTTGTTTTTGAGCTACTGTTTAATTGCATTGTTTGAGTTTCCATGGCCATGGTGCAGTTGCTCCATGATGGCTCCATAAAAGAAAAACTATATATGTTTGATAGCTTTTTGTAATTTCAGAAAAATAGTCATAAATGGCAAAAAAAAAACTATTTCCCCTCCTCCTAAGCTGTGGCTATGATGGTTATGATACGTACTATAAAAATTTCCATAACTTATAGGGAAAAAAGGCAACTGAGCATATGTACCTGGAGTGAGGCAATTTGGGATCTCAGTGAAATTAATGGTTTGTTCACTTCCAACAATGCACGTTCTCGAAAAACTTCCAACAATGCATCCGAATGATCCCTCAGTCACACCTTCAGCGGTTAGAGAGAGCATGTTTTTAACTGATTCCGTATGATCACTCTCACAATCAGATGATAGATCTTGTTTCTTATTTATAAGGATGTATTTAGCTTTTCCTCGATGATATGCTTCCTGACGCTTCCTGTTCCTCTCATATCTTTGTTGTTCAGACATTTGGGCATATCGAACCCTCTCCCTTTTCCTCTTTTGTTCTTTAGGATCCATGAATGGTGATTGTGCATTGAATGTCTCCTGCCATCCAACATTGTTATTACCAACTCCATCTGAAAGGTGTTACAATTTATTAGTGGAGTATTGAATAAGACATTTTTAGAATACAAAAAAAAAGTATTTAAGAACAACCTCGGCCAGGGGTGCTGGATAGGTCTTCTAATGGAGTGCAATCTCTGATCTCATCCGAAGGCATCATCTAAGAGGTCGATCAACAACAATAAACATGCTTTGATAATCAAGAGTGGTAATGCCTGCATGTATGATTTTGTTTCGAGTGAGTAACGCAGGACGCTTGTATGTAACTCATAATCAACATGCCATTCAGGAACACCTCAAACTTATTGCGTGCAAATATTCCCTGTAAACTTTACAAGCCAGCTTCTAAGCTCATAATTTCATATCCTCTTGAGGACTTCTGTGGTTGTATGCAACATATATTGTGTTATCTATTCCAGTCCGGCTAGAGCTAAACCAAAGTATCTAATCCTAATAGCTAGAGTCAGTCGGCATGTTAATTGACCAGCAGCTGCTGCGTAAGATGTTTTTGTTCATTGATGCAAAACTTCCACCAATCATTCAGACAACGAAAATATGATGTATACAGACAACGAAAATACAATGTAAAACTGCCACCAATCTATACTTTAAAGATTCATACGAACTAACCATGCAATGTTAATTCAAGGTGCCTACCTAGGAGTTCGCATTTTACTAAATGGCAATGCAAAGTCAATTAAGAAAATTATTCTATCACCTGAACCAGCAATACGCTAGTACTAACAAAACTAAACAATAGCTATAGCACTGCGCGATACTTCCTTGTTGATTAGCAGCAGAAGCAGATTCTACGCTGGAGTGCAAGCGGATTAGGAATGTACGTTGGAGTGCAAAACGAATCACGTACCTTGTTCGTGAAAACACGAGCGGGGTCAATAATCGGTGAGGTTTTCTACTCAAGAACTCTACGCGATCAGGCGACGGCGAAGAGAAAGATCAGGCAGTCCGTGCTCGAGGCGTCCATTGCCGCGTCCCGTCTGGCGTAGGAGAGCCAGTCAATCAAAAGATGACGTTGAGGTTGAATCTCGCGAACCCTACGCGATCCAGCCGACGGGGGGACGGCGGCGAGAGCGATCAGGCAGACCGAATAACTTGGCAGAGTGAATTACGGATTCGAGTTCAAGTTGCCGCAAAACCTGGCAGGCCGAACGACGGACGCGCAGGTACGTGAAGCTGTCAAAGGGGTCCTTAAAACTTATCATGGACTCTGTTGGTGGTTCTGCTCGGACTTGGCAGCAACGACGTATCGGTATTTCACGTAAAACAGACTCGGTTTCAAGGAACAGGCAGGCAGCGCAGGATGAAAACGAAATCAACCGACAGACCCTCAGATCGTGTGGCACAAAGATGCAAACGGCAACATCCTACGGTTCATAGGAAGCAGACCTAAAATTGACTGACGAAGCATGCAAATCAAACTTATTAGTATTAGATTAGATTTGACGACGAAAAGGAGCCACCACGTTCGCTCCAAAATGCTAGAAATTCCCACGTTAATCCGAGAAAATAAGAAAAAAAATTACCCACCACTGCCATTAAGAAACAATTAGTTAGAAATACCCTTTTCCAAAATTTACCGAAAAACTACAATACTCCGTACATACGGACTCCTTCACCCGCACGACACGGCAGGCTCCTCCACGTATGTACGTACACATTTGTCATCTCATCTCATCTCACCTCAAACGTGTTAAAAAGGGACTCTAATGGAAAAGTCAAACGTGATTAAACAAACTTTATACTACGATCTGCATAGGTATCCAACACATGTACGTGCAGACTTCATGACCAGGATATAAAAAGCACACATCACGCGTCTTGCCTGGGTGTTCTCGGCGAAACAATTCTCGCAGCTGGCGAGAGTTTTCTTGCCGGAACAAATCGTGTTGCATCAACTCTCAAATCATTACAGATTGATTCCAACCATTATCATCCAGCAATCTAGGTACGTTGCATGCCCTTCTCTTCATGCCTGCACATTATGCAACATCTCAAATTATTTAGATGCAAAGTATTTTACTGTGTAGATTTGTACATGCATATGAGCAGTATGTACCAACGATTGATTAATGATAGGTCACTTAAATCTGTTCTTGATTGTTGGCTTACGCACATGCATCAATCATCTTACGGTGTAGATTCATACGACCTTATTATGCACCATCTTTTCTTACTGTGTATTAATCATATACATGTCAATTAAATCTGATCGAGAACATATCATCTTTCCTTACTACTTACTGTTATTAATATATTTTGACTTTTGGCTTATATATATGCACGCATCAGTCATTATAGGTCATTTAAATCTGTTCTTGATTGTTGGCTTATACGCATGCATCAATCATCTTACGGTGTAGATTCATACGACCTAATTATGCACCAATCTTTTCTTACTGTGTATTTATACAATCTTACTATGCATGCATCAATCATCTTACTGAGTGTATTCATCATATACAGGCCAATTAAATCTGATCGAGAACATATCATCTTTCCTAACTATTCACCGCCATTAATATATTTTGATTTATGGCTTATATATATGCACGCCATCAGTCATCTTTGCTTACTAGCATCATGTATATATTTTGACTTGATCTATATGCAACTTTGAAAGGCAAGGAAGAACGGCAATGTCATACAATAAATTGAGTGAGTTGACAACAAAAGGACAGTCATGTAGTATTAAAGTAAAAGTGATAAGGCTCTGGGACTCAATTAATAACAAAACAGAAGAGCTTATGGGCCTGGACATGATACTAATGGATGAGAAGGTATATTTTTTAATATCTGTTTTAAATTATTGGAACCTATATTTTGTTTTATATTGATAGAGTTATTTGTGTTTGAACAGGAAAATATAATTCATGCTACTATATGGAAAAGTTTGATAGATACTTATAGACCACAGATCAAGGAGAATTGCATATATGCAATTAGCAATTTCAAAGTCCAACAGTCCACCAGATAGCGTCTAGTGAGCAATGATCTAAAAATTGCATTCATGAATAATACTAAGGTGAAAGAAGCATCAAGTAAAGTCCATAAATACTACTTCGAATTTGCTAATAAGGATACATTGATGCAAAGAGAAAATGAAGAACAACAGTGCTCAGGTAACTAAGTCATTAATTATATCTTTGATTATTTCATTTGTAATCATATTTTCTAATAATAAATCGTCTTTATATTTTCAGATGTCATTGGCTTACTCACCAGTACAGCAGAGGACAATAATGAAGGATGACGGCAGTTATCGAACTAAAGATATTCGTGAGATTGAACTTCTCAGAGGTGAAAAAGCTAAAGTAACATTATGGAGAAAGATAAAGTTGGAGAACATATGGTTCTTATTATTACATTAATAATAGTTGTCAGTCCAAAGTTGAAAGGTAAGTTTAATTCAGTGATATGACATTCTAATTCCTGATAATCCAAACTGATATATACATATAAATGAAACATTTATATCTCTAAAGACAACTAACGCCACAAGATTATATAATGATTCAAACATATCAGAGACGTGGCAAATTATTGCAAGGTACGATATATGTTTTACTTTATTTTTAAATGATAAAATGTTATTGAGTTAGTCTGTATGTACAATTAATCTTGATGCTTTATTTTACAGGCATGCAAAAGAAGAAAGCTTACCAAAAATGATGGATATAAGCAAAAGTACACAAGGGTCACTGGAAGAACAAATGTTTTATAACAGAAGAACATTACGAGAAATTACTTAAATAAGAGATGCCAACCCAAAAGATCAGGTAATATCATCATGTGTCTTGAACTTAATATCATTATGTTAAATAACGAATTGGTATAAAATTGCATGTTCCGGAATATTTTTTTGTACAATTAGTCTAACAAT
The DNA here is from genome assembly GCA_007726485.1 of Eragrostis curvula. Taxonomy (NCBI): domain Eukaryota; kingdom Viridiplantae; phylum Streptophyta; class Magnoliopsida; order Poales; family Poaceae; genus Eragrostis; species Eragrostis curvula. The sequence continues at coordinate 49,186,895 of CM017439.1, forward strand.
TTTTTTGTTTGCAGGATTTTTCTGTTTACATCAAAATTAAAGCAAGGATAGATCAAGTGCAACAAAATAGTGGTGGTACATGTCCTGCCACAATTGCAACAAGATGTGTAGTAAAAGATATGACATTATTGCAACAATTGTTCAGATTTTCCCAAACAAACGACACCTAGGTAAGCATGTTATTCCATCTAATGTGTGCTATGACATGTATTTACAAAAATATTACAAAAACCTATTTTTATTCTTTTTTTTTACCTTTTCATTCACCTTCCCAACTACTTTAATATTACAGGTATTGGATTCGTCTTCAGATAAGTGACGACACAACAACTACTAACATGCACTGTATTGAGGAGGAATCCCTGCTGTACTAGAATCAGCTGTACTAGAATCCCTGCAAGGAAATACCGAAGACGTGCCGAGTATTATACAAATAACTAGATGTATAACTTAATTTTAAAGTGTTTTTGATGATAGAGGTGTACATTTTGGAAGAAACCAAAATGCATAGAAAAAAATTAATAAAACTAGCCGCGCAAATGCGCGGGCAGCCTTACTAGTTATATTGAAATCATAACGTTGGCTCAAGAAAAACAAAAAGGAATATCGAATCATATGAATTCAGCTCAATACAGGACTTTTTTTTCAGATTACAATAGTATCCTTTGGGTTTTGGGCTACCCGAGGGAACAAAACGGCCAACAACACAAACGCCAAAGTTATCCCCGTGTTACGCAACCGATCAAGAAGAACCCAAGCACCGCCGCCATAACTTTTTTTTTTTGTGAAAAGGGAATTTCATTAATATTGAAGCATATTACATCCCCTGATTACAAAAACATCATAATCAACACCAACTCCATTGATGGGAGACAAAAACCTTGAAAGCGCCGCAAATTCCACCATCTAAGATCACCATCCCAAACAGATATGCCACGGATGAAAACTCCGATCTGAACGAATACGGCCATCTCACCATCCACAACCGTCATCCTCCTCTCTGACGGGGGAAAATTGAAACTCAACCCTTTGGCAAAAGATGGGTAAACTGATATTCCACATGCAAGTATGAAGAACTCGCCGCCGTCGAGCTCGTAGCTGAGCCCATCGCCGCTTCCTTCACCATATTTGCATTGGGAAAACACAAAGCCGACCAACATCCAGATGAATGTCATCGGAAACCAAACTCTCACTAGCCCACAGCCATGATCACGAAGAACCACGACGAGACAAAGGAAGGACCGGAGTACCTTATTCTCCATCGATGATGACGCATTTGACTCACCACCACCGCTGAGACACCTCGTCCTCCATTGATCCATACCTACGAACTTGGCAACACCACACCGCCGCCGTCACTTCGTCGATCAGACCACTAGAGAAACCCTAACTCTAACAACCATAGTAGCGGCCGCCTGGAACGACCACTGCGGGAAGACCTAACTACCTAGACCAAGGAACGACCAAGACGAACACCGGATGCCGGGCCTCCCTCCTCCATCGATGGCGAAGCCACTGGAGACGAGGGGGCCGGCCAATCTTTTCTGGATGAGCCGCCGCCGCCTCTCCTGTTTCGCGTGAGGCGTGAGGCCGATGCCGCAGGTTAATTTAGCAGATTATAAGAAAAAAAAAAGGAATATATCGAATCATATGAATTCAGCTCTATACGGGACTCCTTTTTCAGATTACAATAGTATCCTTGGGGCACGCCAGAGTTATCCCCGTGTTACGCAACCGATCGAGAAGAACCCAAGCACCGCCGCTGTAACTACAATGAACGCCTCCAGAAGCGACGACCCAAAGCCTGAAGAAGACGTCGATGCCGGCAACGGATGCGTCGAGCTCCCTCTCCACATCACGGAGGAGATCCTCCGCTGCATCAGCCCCCTCGAATCGGTGCACCTCGCCGCCGTCTGCAAGTCCTGGGCGGCCACCATCTCCGACCGGCTCACGAGGCTCGCCCCGCACCTGTTCGATCGAGAAGGTTCCGAGGCGCGACCCCCTCCCTTTCACCCGCAAGTTCGATCATCGCGGATACGTTGTCTCTATCCCGTTGGACGGGCTCTCCGACGAATCCGGCGCACCCTTCGTGACGGTGGCGGTCCGGAACCACTTACGGTAAACGACGAAGTGCATCAGCATCAACCGCGACGGCCGCCTAGCTAGCCTTGGCAGGCTCGGCGAAAGTGATCTTCATCGACCCGATTACTGACGAATCGCAGAGACTCAATCTGGGCTCCAGGCCTTCTTGGACTCCACGGCTAGCTACCGGAGGCGGCGGTCATGACGCAGTCTTTTCCCGTGACGAACTTGACCGGCTCACGCTCTGCAAGGAGGGGTCCAAGCGGGAGATATTCAAGTCGCTTGGGTATTATCCCGGCGTCATCAACTTGGCTGCGGTCAACTGCAGCGGGGTCATCTACGTGTTGCACGAAAACGGGCACTCGAGCAAGTTCGACACCAATGCGCTGCCGCCGCTATCCATGGTGGACCTCAATGTTGCAAGCTTATTCAACCACTTCATCTGGGAGTGGGGCGAGGCGGTCTACCTGCTCGAGTCTGAGGGAGAGCTCCTCTTCGTCCGGCAACTGCTCGAGTCCTTGGGAGAGCTCGGTCTTCCCGTATGCCCCGACCACACCAACTTCTTCCACACAGTAGGCTTCGAGGTGTACAGATTGGATGTCGTTGCTGGCCGAGAATGGGTGAAGGTGAAGACGCTGGCTGGTGACCGCTCGTTGTTCGTGAGTAAAGATTCGTCATTCCTAGTTCATGCATCGGAGGTGACTGGCTGTATTAGCAACTACATCTACTTCATAGGACAGTACTGCCTCTTGTGCCATGAGGCCGGCGAGAGCACATGGGGCGTCTACTCCATTGAAGACGGGAAGATTTTGTTCGAGCACGCCTTTGCTCACACACATTGTGGCGCGATGGTTCCGACCTAGTGTGGGCTCTTCATCATGAGCGAGCGTATATGTACCCATATTGAATTGTTCTCAGATTTTTTTTTTATCAATCCTTGTGAGTCTTTGCTAATTTGTAACACCCCAAAATTTTCAAGCAAAACAAAAAGGAATGAAAAATCACTCAAAATTTAAATTTTTGTCTCAATCTTACCTTTCCATGAATTTTCAAAAACAAAATACACTAAATAAATTCAAACCTAGTTAGAATATGAAATTTTCTAATATTAAAAACTAGTGCTTAAGTGTTTGCTTTCATTAAAATTCACTAAAAGTTTGAACTTTTGAATTTACAACAAATTAAAATAAATGCATGATTAAGATCTCTAGCAAATTCACCTTGAATTCAAAAAGTTTTGATTTTGAAATCTTGCAAAAAGTTCATCATGTGCGTTTCTGGTTTTATTTGAATTTATTTAGCTTAGCTGTTTGGTTTTATTCTTGTTTGAATTTGAAATCCATTCAAATTCAAATCCTGTAAAAAGAATAAACCAGAAATCCCTCTGTTTTCCCTTGGGCCGAAACCCCTCCTTCCGGCCCAGCTCGCCGTTCTTTTCTTTTCTCTCGCAGGCCGCAGCCCACTCCGGCCCGCCTCAGCCCAGCCTAGCCCGTCACCGCCCGTCGTCTCCCTCCTCCTACCTCCGGTCAACACCACTGCCGCGCCCATGCCGCCGTGACGCCGCTCCACGCCACCCCGCAGCGCCACGTCGCGTCCGAGTGGCAGGAGAGCCGCGTGAAGACCATGTGCTCGCGCCCAGAACCCTGCGTCTCGTCCCATCGAAAGCGAGCGCCCGTTCCCTTTCTCCTTGACCGGCGACCATGACCGCCAAAAAATCGACAAACTCCCATGCTGTGACGCCATGCCACGCGAGCCAAGCTCTCGCTCCGTCTCGTCACCACCACTGTGGCCATCCCAGTGCGCTCGTCATCGTCGCCTGTACCCGCCCCGTCCTCTCCCATCGCGAGCCATCCCATCGCCATTAACACCGACGACCGGAGATCGCAGTCGCGACCACCCTCTCGGCCTCCATCTCTCCTCCCGCCTATAAATCCGAGTGCGCAGCACTCCTCTCTTCCTTTCCCCACTCGCCTCTTCCCTCCCCGAGCTCCCTAGCTCGGCAATTTCTTATTTTCCCCTTTTCTTCTCCACCACCGGCCACCGTCCGATTCGTCGGCGTGAAGCTCTTCCTCACCCTCCTCGCTCGCGCGCTGGCTTCGCGTACACACCCTGCCTCGCCCGCGACCCTCAGCGCAGCTCGGGAAGAACGGGAGCGCGGTCCCCGCCAAGCGCCGCCGCACACCATCGCGCGCGCTCGACGCCGGCGACCCTCCCAGCCTCGCCTCATCAGCCTTGCGCACGCGCTGCCTTCACCGCGTCTCCGCGCCCGTCCCCAGCCCACGCAAAGACGACTCGGTGCTCTTCTTCACAGTAGCCACCGAGCGCAGCCGCCAAGCTCCACGGCCCGACATCGCCGACGCTTCTCTGCCCACGCGCGACGTCGACAAGTCCCCTTGGTGAGCACCCCTCAGTCTCCTCTCTCCCTCGGTCCTTTTCCCGTCAAATTTGGCCCACGGGAACGCCGGGGAGCCAACTCCGACGAGGTCTGGCCATGGCGCCGCCGCGCCCGACGCCGCCGGCCACCGTGCCGAGCCGTGCGCCGCCCCTGGCCGTCCATTCCTAACTCAACGGCAGAGATTAGAAGATGCGTACCCTTTCAATTTCATTAAATCTCAGCCATTCATTTCATATCCAACGTTCCAGATCTATTTTTCGTCAAAAAAAACGTTCCAGATCTATTCGGTCCACCGTGGTCTGCAAGCCTGGGCTCGGTCCACAGATCCTGCGGACTCGGTCCATGATTTTCCAATTGGAAAATAAATCTATAAAATTCTGAAAATCCCCAGCCCCTGTTTTTCTTGCAGATAAGCCCCTGATGTTTAGAATAATTATGTTTAGGTCCTGTCTTTTTACAGAAACAACCTTATACTTTTCTGTAATTATATTTTAGCCCCTGTCCTTTTGCTCTAAAGCCCTTAAACTTTTCCATAATTACATTTAGGTCCCCAAGACCTTATGTAATTACAACTAGGCCCCTAGAACCTTTCTGTAATTACAGATGTACCCTCTGAAGGTTTTTGTAATCGCGCATAAGCCCCTAAAACCTTCGAATAACTATAACTTCATCACCGTAGCTCCGTTTTGGGCGATTCTTGCGCCCACGCGTTCGTAGAAACGCGTAGTACCCTTTGGTACTACTCTCGGAGCTCTAGAATGGACCAGCAAGCCGTCAATACCTTATAATCTTCCCTTTTTGATGTTCGTCTATATCGGCAATTTATGCAACGTCAATCTTGCATGTTGTAGCTACCCGCTTTATCGTCTAACGTTGAACCTAACCAGTCACGCAATATCTCTTTGCCTCACATCCTAATACCCTCCTCATCGCAATACATCATTCCGCCTTAACCTTGTATGTCACACATACACCCTCACTCGCTCACAATAAACCTACCCAATCTTTCGTGATGTATCGCTCCGAAATCTAGTATCCTATTTACCATGACGGCAAATCATGTGGCGTCGATATCGCTTGTTACCAATGCTCATTCACCTCCTAACATGAGTCTAACCAATCTTGTTGTATTGTTTCACACCAAAACCTAATATATTTTTATCGCAACTCAGCTACAAGTCTAACCTATCTCTACCATCGCTCAATCCACCTTAACCTATTGTTTACCACCGATCCTTACCGAGCTCTGTTATTTATTATTATTCTCGTATTTATGTGGTCTTTCATTGGAGCTTATTGGATTTATTGTTCATTGTTATTTCAATTGCTAGTTGGTCTTATCGATTGATCCTTGTCTTTTATTCGCAACCATGCATCCATGTCATGCTCGATCACGTACACGTGCCATCGTCATGCGCTTAGCTCATAACAAATAACTAGTGGAATAATCTTAGTAATTAATCAATTTAGTAAGTAATTAATAGCTAATCACCATTAGTTAATAACCTAATATAAGTAGATAATTAAATTGACACACCTTGCACTTGTACGTTGTTGCATGAACCATTATATAGGTTACGACCTATATAAAGCCGTAATGCTGCCAATGTACAACTAACACGTACACACGCCGTTTCTACCTACACATACCCGCATGCACTTATCATGGTTTAGCATCCCACCTTCACATCAAAAGCCCTAGTGCTCGATGCATCACCCCTAATAGCCTCTATTAAGATAATAAGATCCTCCTAAAGTAAAACCTAATGCATCATGCATGATTTGTGCCTTTTGTCTTCTTTAGTGTTCTATTGGTTCTTATCGAAGTTAATTGGATCTTGTGTGGTTCTTCTCGATCTTATTTTCCTTTGCGGTAGTTTGTTTATACGGTATCTTTTTATACGCTAGCCTACGCGGGATTCGAGGAAGAACTAGAAGACTTCAAGGAAGATCCAGAAGATACAAGCTTCAAGGACGAGCTTCGAGGAAGGACTTGAAGACACCGACCTCAACAAAAGATTCAGAAGATACAAGCTTCTAGGAAGAATCGGAGGACCCGAAGTACGAGGACGTGAAGAAGAAGACTAATTAGTGAAGGCAAGCTCTACATCTCCTTGATCATGATTGAACCTATTGTTTTCGCAATGCACCTATAGAGCCTACTCTAGTAATATGCATTACTTGCTATTTCACTGCTTGTGTAGCTATGGTCCTACTTGCTTATTGATATTGATGTCTGTTACTTAGGCATTAATATCTGAATCCTTGTTTACCCCTTTGTTTACCTGTCACCTTGATAACCCTAGGATAGTTCCATCATTTCTATGATGGCACTTTTACCTTGCTACTAGAATGCTTAGGACCCCTGCAATGTATCTACATTGCTACACTTTACACACTTATATGTTTTATAACTGTGTTAAATGAGTTTGGTGGTGTGTGTGATATATTGGGGTTGGAAGTAGCACAACTGTGTTAGGTGATGATGTTGATGGTGACGGTGATGATGGGATGGTTGGATTGCGGGCAAGGCCACTAGTGAATGGATGTTGGTGTTATAGGCCCCTAGTGTGGGATATGGTGTTTGCCCGGCCATATAAGGACCGGTTCTGACGCCCGTAAACATAATGATTCTCGTACAACCACGGAACCCCTATGGGAAGGACCTGCCCTATCTCCCTGGTACTCTTGCAAATGCCATCTGGAGGCCAGTCGAGGCAACGAAAGCTCAGGAAAAGGACATAGGAAACGTACCTATGATCCGGCTCGCGGAACCCGCTATAGGTTACGGGAGTGACGCCCGTCCTGGTATGTGTTACAGGATTCTGCTATTTGTTACAGGAGCATGACGTACCCTTTTACATGTGTACAGTGCCAGTGTGTGACCTTTCATGTCACAAGCCCTGAGTGTGATTTCGTGGTGGAATTGTGAGACTACTCGGAGGAGATGGACTAAACGTTATGTTACTCTCCGTACAAGAGTGCATAGCCCGTGGGAAAAGATGTACAACCTCTGCAGAGTGTAAAATTCATCCGGATGGACGTTGTCACGGCATATGACACATTATTGTTACGCACGTATGGATTAGCCACCTCTCTCTTTCCTTGGCGTGTGAGTGGTTTGTAGTCAGCCCGTGTTTTGGAAGTGATGGCAAGTGTGCCGGGTCGGTATGATCCTTGAGGTCAGAAGGCCCAACTAAAACTTGGGAACTGGCGGGAATGCCCTTACTCCCCCAGGGCCAACCAACTAAAATATTGACAATTAATTCCCTGTTTTATCTATGATTCCTTGTTTTGCTTTAGTGAACCCTGCATAAAGCTTGCTTTGCTGCAAATAAACCATATAGCCTCCTCCTTGCTAAGACCAAGTATGCATGTATATATACCCTTGTGTAGTGTAGGGCTTGCTGAGTACCTTATGTACTCACGCGTTTGCGATTGTTGGTTTAGTAGGAGAAGACTTCGTAGAAGACGACGACGATTGGGTTTTCAGTTCTGCTTCTCAAGTCTGCTTGTGGCTTGGGCCAAGGTTTTCGCTGTCTGCTTCACCGTTAGCTGGTTGGTTGGACTTGGATATTTCCTTGTCGTACCGCCACTAAGGATCCTATATCAGGTATTATGCTTATTTACCAATTCGAATTATGCTTTTGATTATCATATCTGTGTTCTTGTGCGTATCAGCTACTGATCCAGTGACTGATACAGGATGCACAACATATTCCAGAAATGGGGTATGACATAATTGAGCTACTAGAGATATCAATATTATTAATCATGTTTTAGCATTGGAAACTATAGGAGCACAAACTTTGTTAGGAAAAGTCTAGACTGCCTTGAACAGGTACGGAAATCAAAGCCCAAAATATCAAGCCATGCACATAGCTGTAGTCCGTATGTTTGCTTCGTTCCATTCCCTTGACTTGTATATTAACTAATCACTTGCGTGCTGCATCCCAACGTTCTGAGCAATAGATAGTTAATTTTGGTAACATCAAATTTTTAACTTTGAACGTTTTGAAAAAAAATGTATAAAAACTAGACCAAGTTTGCAGCCCAATGGTGGAATCGGAACATATAGCTTCGATCGTTTGGTCTATCGAAAAAATCAAGCAAGCTTTTAGGGTTGAAAAAGGAAAAAAAAAAAAAAGAAGAAGAAAAAACCTCTTTTTCCGAACCAGCAACCTTCCTTGATTTTTTTGACCAAGCAAACGATTGCATTTTTGTATTGGTGCTGCACCAGTGTGCTCGAAATTGCATCTAGTTGTTTTTACATATTTTTTGGTTAAATTTGTTTCAAATTTTCAAATTTTGTTTTTTTGTATTTTCTGGTTAAACCAGATTTCTGGACATTTTGAACGGTTTTCCGGTAAAACAGCCCGGTTTACCAGAAAATTTGACTTTTTTGATCCATATTAGTCAATTTTATTTTGATCCCGTTTCCGACCATTTTTTTCGGTTTTCTGGTAAACAGAACCTTTCTGTCCGGCCCGGTTTTATCGAGAGAAACGGTATTGCAATCCTTGGAAAAAAATATGGGCTCTTGTACTTTCTAATGGCAATCACTCTTAGTAGTGGTGTTTGAAGAAATCCACGCTTACTAATGCTCTTTCCTAGACTCCACCCTTTACCAATGATGTGAAATCAATTACCTTGGCGTAGAGTGGCACCACCTCCTTCTCCGGAGACTCTAGCGACAGAGGGGCCGACCGCATAGGGCAGGGGGTTTTCGGACCGGGCAGGCCAAATATGTGGGTGGGCCTTTGAAACAAAACAACTTTCCCAATGTGGATATACGGAAATCATAATGCTGGCTCAAGAAAAAAGGAAATCATAACGATATCTAATTAAATGAATTCAGCTCAATATAGGACTCCATTTTCAGATTACAACAGTTTCCTTAAGGTTTTGGGCTCCCGAGGGTACAAACGGGCCAACGCACACGGTAGAGTTATCGCCGTGTAATGCAACCGATCGACGTAACTACAATGAACGCCTCAGGAAGCGACGACCGCAAGCCTGAAGACGACGGCGATGCCGCCGGCACATGACCTGACTTGCCTCCACACCATGAATCGTGTGGAAAATCAGCAACGTACCACTGCAGGTGGGATGTTTTTCGGACCGGGCCGGCCATGTAGGTGGGCTTTTGGAACCAAACAAGTTTTCCAATATGGATATTATATGGAAATCATAACTCTGGCTCAAGAAAAAAAAAAAAGGAATATATCGAATGATATGAATTCAGCTCTATACGGGATTCCTTTTTCAGATTACAATAGTATCCTTGGGGCACGCCAGACTTATCCCCGTGTTACGCAACCGATCGAGAAGAACCCAAGCACCGCCGCCGTAACTACAATGAACGCCTCGGGAAGCGACGACCGCAAGCCTGAACAAGACGGCGACGGGGGCGGCGGATGCGTCGAGCTCCCTGTCCACATCACGGAGGAGATCCTCCGCCGCATCATCCCCATCGAATCAGTGCACCTCGCCGCCGTCTGCAAGTCCTGGGCAGCCACCATCTCCGATCGGCTCGCGAGGCTCGCCCCGCACCTGTTCGTGATCGAGAAGGTTCCGACTCTCGACCCCCGCCCTTACACCCACGAGTTCGATCATAACGGGTACGTCGTCTCCGTCCCATTGAACGGGCCCACCGACGGAGCCGGAGCACCACCCTTCGTCCCTGTCCGCGATCACTTACGGTACCTGCTAGCTGGGCAAACGACGAAGTGCATCGGCATCACCCGTGACGGCCGGCTAGCCTTGGTAGGCTCGAGGAAAGTGATCTTCATCGACCCGGTTACCGATGAGGAGTCGCAAAGACTCAACCTGGGCTTCAAGCCTTCTTGGACTTCACTGCTAGCTAACGGGTTCGGCGGCCATGACGCAGTCTTCTCCCACGACAAACGTAAGCGGATCACGCTCTGCGTGGAGGGGTCCAAGCGGGAGGTGTTCAAGTCGTTTGCGAATCATCATCTTGGCACAAACATCATGGCAGCAGTCTATTGCAGTGGCGTCATCTACGTGTTGCGCGAGAACGGGTACATGAGCATGGTCGACACCAATGCGCCGCCGCCGCTTTCCATGGTGAACCTCAATGTTCCAAGTGGTCTATTCAACCAATTCAGCAGGGAGTTGGTGGGCGAGGGCTACCTGCTCGAGTCCGAGGGAGAGCTCCTCTACGTCCTGCAACTGTTCCCATATAATGATATTCCCGTATGCCCCGGCCACACCAACTTCTTCCACACAGTAGGCTTCGAGGTGTACAGATTGGACGTCGTTGCCGGCCGAGAATGGGTGAAGGTGGAGACGCTGGGTGGTGACCGCTCATTGTTCGTGAGTCCAGATTCGTCATTCGTAGTTCGTGCATCGGAGGTGACTGGCTGTATTAGCAACTGCATCTACTTCGTATCACAGTACTGCCTCTTATGCCATGAGGCCGGCGAGAGCACATGGGGCGTGTACTCCATTGACGAAGGGAAGATTTTGTTCGAGTACCCCTTTCCTTTGTGCGAGCCGGGAACACACATTGTGGCGCGGTGGTTCCGACCTAGTGTGGGCTCTTCATCATAAGCGAGCTTATATATACCCATATTGAATTGTTTTCAGATTTTTTTTATCAATCCTTGCAGAGTCTTTGCTAATTTGGTTACTATATATCAATTGTGTTCAATCATGTTTTAGTATGGGAAATTATAGGTGCACAAACTTTCTTATGACAAGTCTAGACAGCTACAGGACTGCCCTGTATTTGAAATGCATATCCGTTCATTTCACATTAACAAGCCTATCAGTGAGAATCTAGAAAATGGGGGCAACAAAATCGAAACAATGATAGACGAAGTTTACCGTCTTTTGGATGCATGACACCTTAAGCCATTCAACATGCCGCGGTTGCACCGCCATGCACATATATACACGTTAGCTGTAGTCTCTATCCCGTTTGCTTAGTTCCATTCCCTTAACTTGTTTAAACTAGTGTTTTGCTTTCAGCAAAGTTCATTCGTGTATGCACACCATCGAAAGAAAATCCGACCATACACACGAAAAATCCAACAAACAATGTTCTCGCGTGCTGCATCCCAATGTTCTGAGCAACAGATAATTAACTTTCCCCTGAAGTTCCAAGGCACAAAACCAAGGACTATATATATGAGCAACGATTTCGTCTAGTTTTAGATGAAAACTTTCATTGTTACCCAGAAGAATGCTACTGTGAAATTACCACAACCTTAAACGTTAATTGCCATCATATGCTGCGCCAAACGTAAATGAACAAGACATCATTCCAAGACTCCTAGATAGCTCTCCTCCGAGGTACTTGACATGCTCCCAGGGTCATGATGACGAAAGTTGTAGAAAAAAAAAAAAGAATAAGTGGCAATATAAAAAGAGTTGGTAAGAGGGATTTTGCGAGCGAGCCGACGCTCCACTAAGTGGAAACCCGAGCTATATTATATTGATCCCGTTTAAACTTAGGGTGCTTTTTTTTTCAAGCAAAGGCTTTTTAGGGCTTCGGCTGGGGAATTACTCCCCATCCATATGTTGGCCCACAGCGTGTGTGCTTGGTCGCCCAGGTGAAGATTCGAGTCCACCACATGTTATCTGAAAGTGGTCAACCGATCCACTAAAGTACAGGGGACTCTGCAAATCTTCCGTCAAGTCTCAAGCCCACGAAATTCCTCCACCAACCCTTTGCCCTCCGAGGCTGGAGTAACGGGCGCGCGCCACCACGCCCGGCGATTGCTTGGGCCGGGAGCGTTTATTTGTGCCCGTGTGCACAAGGCTGAAAAGCCGGTCTGGTATTATTATACGCTTTCATAACGATTCGGATTGTTTTTCGTTCTTGCTTTGATTGGCGGCCTTGAAAACGCGTGGTGGCCTACGTAGCCCACGGGCCGCGGGATTCCGGCCTGCGTATGTCAATAGGAATAGCCACCACAACGAACTGCATTATCTGAACTGCGTCAGAGAATTGCATCGCGCCGTCGCGTCAGATCATCACCAGAGTGCGGTCGGGAAGGCGATGGCGGGCCGGGTCGCCGCTTCTGGGAATTTCTACGCTTCTCCGATCCCAGAGTGTCAGCTTTCCAAGTAGTTGGCTCGGCCTGTCGGCCATGCAGGCGACACTGCATTTCACAAGATGGCACGCACGTCTCCATGGAGCACTCGCGCGTGTTCAGCGCAGCGTTGGGCAACGGTAGCGCGGGGCGAGGCGAAGGCCAAGCTGCTCGAGGCGGCACCGAGACAGCTGCGATCCTTGGCGAGTGAGCTGGCCGCCAAAAACATTGCCCCAACGGAATCGACGTCGTCGGAGCTGTGAACGTACACCGTCCCGAGGAACGCGTACGGTTACAGACATACATGTCTCGGCTCGCGCGGGTGCCACAACGCCGGCGAAACTGCTCTCTGCGGGCCAACGCACCACCGGACAGAGCGCCACTGCTGCCAGCGTCGTCGTCGAGCTCCACCCGTTCGCGGACACTGCTTGGACTCGAGGGCGACGCGTCGTCCCTGGCGGCTCCACGAAGTTCCATCAGCGGCAGGTCGAAGCGTCGTCGGATGCCGGGGCTCGAGGCGGCCGCGCCTCCTTTCCCCGCGCGCGCGGCAGCGCTGCCTGCTGCAGTGAGGAACTCCGTCGAGCTCCGCCGCTGCGTGGAGGATTTACTCGTGCGACGCGATCCGGGACTCCGTCCGTCCTCCGCGCCCCTGCTCTTGAGCCAGAAAACGACGACTCTGTTTCCTTCTCTGCGAAAATCCAGGCCGCACGTCTCCGATCCTGCGGCTCTCAGGGACCCCGGGGCGGTCGCTATTTGTAATAGCGACCACCCCCCGTCCTGGCACGGCGCCTCCATACGCTCGCCAGGGCGCCGGCGCCACCGCGTTCCCGCAGCCGCTCGCCTCCCTATCCTTCCGCAGTAGCTCTAGCGCTGTGCTCATGGTGCCAGTGCCAATCTAACGCCACCGTGGTCATGTTGCCACCGTGCCAGTGCCAATCTAACGCCGCCGCATCCACGGCCAACGTTCGCGGATAAGGTACGGTCTGGCACGCCCTCAGCGCCGATCGAGCGACGGCCGCACCAGGCCACCGATGAGGCCTCGAAGATCGTTCGCGACGCCATCGACGTTCAGAGTTCAGATCTGCACTTCTGTTCCAGATCGAAGAGCGGTGTGAGGCGTTGGCGACGGCTGCTTCCCAGGACTTGATTCGCCGCTTCTGATCCAGATTTCCAGCGGCGCCTGATCTCCCAGGTTAACGGCCGCGCAATGGAGCGGCAGAATCGTATCAGCTACTACTCTACTCAATACCACCTGGAAATGTCCAAAGATTTGGCTCGGGCAGCCGAGAGCAGCACAGGCAGGCATGTCGACGCACCGAAAGCAGGGGTGGCCGGCTATTCAACTAGGCTGTTTACTGTCTGATGCACTACACTGTAGGTTAAAGAATAATGTCCGAGCTTCAGCCAAGGGCAGTTTCATGTTTCTGTTTGACTTTGCACCGGAACCTAGCAACCTCTGCGAATTTGACAGTAAACTGTACGCATCCAAAGTATACGAAGTTATTTGGAGCAGCAATCTTTGTTAATTCCACGTTCCATTGTACTAATCCAAAACGCGTAACGTACAGCTGTGGATCTGCTTGATGTTTCGACAGCTGACTTTGCGCTCATTGTGTTGTGCGAGTCAACCGCAACTATGGCTTTATACTGAATAATTCACTTGCTTTATTTTGTTTGCCCCAATGGTAGTTGTTCCCCACGTCAGAAGAGAGAATAACTCCATCTTGACGCCTGAGTTTTCCATAAACTATAGACATGACATGACTAAACTGCGCACAAGTTCACAATCGTTCACAAGGTTACAATGAACCTAGACTGCTTTTCGCTGTCAATGTTAGGTTTCAAATAAAGATAGGGAACCCTTCTGATTGATATGCATTACTTTTTTTTTTTTCGAGAATGGTATGCATTACATAACACCGAAGTTGTCACCAAGTATAACTCATAAAAAAAAATCTTTTTAAAAATAACTAAAGGGAAAAAAATCTCCTCATCAAAACATCTAATTAATGTCGGTTCAAGTCAACTCAGTACTTGTGTTGAGTGTGTACATACATGCTGCTCCTTCAGTTTTCTGGTTTCAAAAAGAAATTTCCTTCAGTTATTCTAATATAACATAAGCTAACTACTTTATTCTTGTGTTGCCAGATATGCAATGGCGACACAACACCTCAGGTCAGAGAAGACTTTTGCGAAAGCGATGGGATAAGCTGTTTGCAAACATCCTTGTATATGGTGATTCCCTGACTCGCGGTACCAAATGCCAATACAAACGAAGGGGCCTTGTTACTTGGTCACAAGCAACACAAAGGCATACATCGATCATCACCATCATCCCAATGGCGTCTCCTGTGACAGACAGGTAAGTAAACAATTTATAGGATTATTAAGGCCATTGATCCACTCGATCTGGATGGCGGCGTGCATCTGTTGTTGCTTTGGCCCCATCTGATTAGTAGGGTGGATGCCGAGATCGATCGGCTGATGAGCAGAATTTAGACTGAAAATTATGTTGCGACATGCAGCGAGAAGCTGCAGGACCTCCCGACCATCGACGCCGACCAAGCCCATGCGCTCGTGAACTCCGGCCACGGCTATATCGATGTCAGGTGTGTGCTCGATCCAGTGAAATGCTACACCGTTCTGTGCTGTTCTTATTGGAGAAGCTGACCTGAAATAAATCTTCAGGATGCGGGAGGACTTCGACAAGGGGCACGCCCCCGGTGCTCGCAATGTTCCCTACTACCTATCCGTCACGGATCAAGGTCAGATTTCTTTGTCAACCAGCAAAGGGAATCAGATTAGTGATAACTTTGTGTTTATTGTTGATTATTTTACGTGTTCTCTGTGTCTACCTCAAGGGAATGAGAAGAATCCGCAATTTGTTGAGGAAGTAGCCGCACTCTGTGCAAGGGATGACACCTTCGTTGTGGTAGCTTACTCATGATCTTCCTCCTTCCTTGAGCAGTTGAGCCGAGTAATATGACTGTAGTATCAAACTGCTACCGTCATATGAAATGGAATGTCTGTTTAACATCCGATCAGAACCTAGTAATATGACTGTCCTGCAGCAAACCAATAGCCGCAAGTGTGCTAGCACCACTGATCATTTTTATCAGTAATATAATTTCCGATTTTTTTTAATTCCATGCTTCGCATTTATTGTAGGGTTGCAATACAGGGAACAGATCCAGGTTCGCCACTGCAGACCTTGTAAATGCGGTAAAACCTGGCATAGCATCTGAACTTCAATCTAGTAGGACGAGCTCTAACAGCTCAGGGTCACACCATCTACTCACTTGCATGTGCAGGGATATGAGAACGTGAAGAACCTGCGAGGTGGCTACCGCTCCTTTCTCCAGAGTACAAATCAGCAACAAGCTCAACAGAAGTAACCGCAAGCTCGAGAATGTAATTCTGAATAAATCAGTGACCATTTGTCCCTTGTTGAACAATTCGGTTTGAAATGTTGGCATAGTTCCTATGTCAATATGCTGTTGAACAAGATTTTTGTGGTGCAATAAACCTTCATGACGTAGTACTCAAGGTTTATCTCAGAAAAGAAAGAGACAGTGCTCAAGGTGGTCCTTGCTACATATATTTGAGAGAATATATCCAACTGTATAAACATGTCAAATGTAGTATTACATGTAATTGGATTACATACCACCTTTTGCTATAAGAATTTCAGACGTGTATAACAAAACTGTGTAAGCGCATGACATTTTAGCTCCCTAACCTGACATACGAAACAAAATTAGTGAATGTCAGGCTAGCTGCTTATGTTCTAGGATGATCTATAGTCAGCTGGTTGCTTTGGTGCAGACCTTGCAGGTTCAATCAGCGACCTGTTCTCTCAAACTCTCGAGTATATTTGCGAGTTGGACCCAAAACAGAGATTTTTACAGAAACGAAGCTAATGAATGGTCTGTTCACAGCACCTCCTTTTCCAATTTCAACACAGCCATGAATGCTTCTTGAGGAACATCGACTCTTCCGATTGCTTTCATCCTTTTCTTTCCTTCAGCCTATTTGCAAAATGACCATATTATGTAAAACTCTGAGGCAATTAGCTATGAACAAAGCACACACAATAAATGTTTCTGAAATAACTTTTCATTAAAACTACATAAAATCTTAATGTAAGAATACCTGTTTCTTCAGCAACTTCTTTTTCCTTGTTATGTCACCTCCTGCAAATCAAAGAAACAAGCACTCTGAATAAAATTTTACACAAATGCAGCATTTTTTGGGGTAATAAAAGTAACCATTGGATTCGAGATAAGACTACTGGGGGAAAACCAATGAGACAAGACACCAAATTATATTAGCTTTATAATTCTGTCATTGTGCATGGTAGAGTGCTTTGTGTACCATAGCATTTTGACAGGACATCTTTCCTGATGGCCGATAGAGCTTCACTCGCTATGACCTTTGTGCCGATACATGCCTGCCAAAGTGCTTATTAGCATCTGATAGCAATAGAAAAATAAGGATTGCAAATTGGAGTTCTTAGAACCCTGCAAAGAGTTATATGGGAGCTTTTCTGGTGAAGCATGATTGGTGAAAACCAAGCGATGATACAATTGCTTCTTTAATTTTCTAACTAAAATGCCGGATACTTGATTCACGTGCCCTTGATACAGGTTACGAAACTAGGTCGTAATATCTTTGGGTAGCCTTGACCCCAACATCTCATGGCAGACAGCACACTGTTTTGACATTGTTTTTTCTTTGGGTAGCCTTCACGCCCATGTAAATGCTCTTAACTCTCACATAATTCCCGACCCTATCCCGCTACGAGCGTAAATATTAGTGAAATATGAAAGAAGACAGATAAATCTCACTTGAATAGGAACTTTAAACATCTGTCGAGGTATTAGTTCTTTGAGCTTTTTAGTAAGTGCCCTGCCAACAGAGTATGCCTGTAAAGAGGATATACAGAAATCAGATCACCTTGAGAAGCAATTACATAACAACTACTAACTGTAAGTTTCCTATTAAAAAACTAGTAACTGTAATTAACGAAATGCAGTTCTTTATGAAAGAATCGTAGAATAGCTGATGCATCACTGTCTGGTGAAAGACAAAACGGGACTATTGTAAAACTAACATAATTGTATCCTCAACAAAGTATATAATCACATACCAATAACTTAGTTAAAAATAGATTTCCATGATTTACCTATCGTTTGCCTTCACCATAGTAAAAGATAAGGACATTTACTTCCATGGTGAAAATGCATCATGTTATATCCAAATATGTAATTTTCTTCCATTGTATGTCATTCAAAAAAATAATGTCTTGAATCAGATACAACAGCATATGTTCACAGCGGTGGTATTCAGAAACTGAATTAAGTTTTATGTGTAGAAGCAACAAAAGTCAAGTACCCTATCTCTGTGTACAATTGTTGACAGTGCCTCCACTGCATCACCATTGATTTGTATATCTAACTTTACTAGTGGGCTTTCCCTGTACCTGCAGAAAGTAGAGAAGATATAGCTCAGCAAATTTTTCACGAACGACTACATGGGACCTAGGCTGCAACAGATGAGAAACAAAAGATTTCTTCAGAAAGTAGCAATGATGAGTACCCGACAAGCTTATATTCCATGCTAGCATATCCTTTGCTTCGTGATTTAAGTTGGTCAAAGAAATCACCAACCATCTGCACAATGAACTGATGATTACACATAATCATCTATGAATTATCTTTTTGTTAGATAATGGGAAAAGAGCACCCGGCCTTGACCCCACAAGGATGCTACAGCCAATCTATGGGTTATCTACTAAGCAGTTGAAAAGTTTTCTTCAAAAGTAAAGACTCCGTGGTACAGTAGTGTTGATGAAATGCAGCAGGCAATTTTTGTAAGATATACCCTTCTTTCACTTTCAAATATATGCCAGCACAAACAGAGAAGTATCTTTGGCAAAGTCAAGCACAAGAGAAAAAGAATTACAGAAGCAGCAAAAGATACATCATGCCTGAAATGCTGAGGTACATAAAAGCTGCAGTATCAGGTTGCTGCAGGATGAAGGTAACTGTGGCTGTGATGTATATAGTATATTTATCTCTACAAAGTAGAGATACTTCAGACAGCCTAAACTATACTGTTGAAAAGAACTCGGTCATCTGTAGCTATTTTTTTTTCCACAGTGTTTTTATACTTCGCAGATGCAATAAGAAATGTGTCTGATTACTTCAACTTCTGAATTTTCACAATATATAACGGGGTTGATACTTATGTATTGGTCAAAAGTATGATATCACACCTCTGCTAGTGGTAGTTCATAAACAATTTTGGCCCTATTTTCTGTGATGAAGTTCATTTCCTTGAAATCACCTCTTCTGTCTTGACCCAGCTCCATTATTGGGCCAATGTAATCTTTTGGTGTAAGCATTTCAATCTAAAGAAAATATCAAACAGGTTAATCAGATATGTGCAGAATACAACTGCTCCCAAAGTTCAGCAATAATAATGGGACTGCAAGTAGGTCATGCAATATGTGTACAGATACAACCTTTACATATGGTTCTTCAATAGATTTTCGTACTCCAGGTTCCGGAAGCAAGGATGGATTTGAGCATTCGACCTATATGACATCTGTAAGTAAACATGTATGTAAATGCAAATAAAGTTGACCTGTTTACAACTCAACCTGCATCGTAACCGTTTCATTACTTTTTAATTACTACAAATTGGAAGTTAGTTATTTTGGTCTGTGTCAAATTTATGCAAACTGAGATGATTCAGCTTCGCTGCTCACAACATGCATCATTGAAGAACCTTTTTGAAGTAAGAAATAAAAGGATGCAAGCATTGAGTGGATTGAAATGGATTCATTTCATCGTAAATGATTTTATTTGATCTCTTGAACTGTACATTTTCTTGTATCTTGAACTAAAACTGTATGTTCCCCCTAAATAAAATCAAGCAATTTTTGGATCCCAGGAAAAGATAAGAGATGTCAGGGACGTAAAGAACATACAGTTTCACCATTGGCACAGTTCACATGGTAAACCACACTTGGTGCAGTAATTATTAGGCTCAAGCTGTACTCTCGCTCAAGCCTTTCCTGGAAATAGAGAAAATATCTTGTACAGTGTCATCATCATTTAATAGGCTGCATTGCCATGAATCAGATAGATTGTACAAACCTGAACAATTTCCATATGAAGAAGGCCAAGGAACCCACATCTGAAGCCAAACCCCATGGCACTAGAAGATTCCGGTTCAAACTGCATCAGTGACATGGACTTATGAAAATAAAGTAGCAAATAAACTACAACTGAAATATTAAGAATCAATATTATATAACCCACATGGGACCGAATTTTATTTTTGCATTATTGTTATTCATGTCTATTCTGAGCTTATGGCATCTCTATTTAATATAATAAGACAAAATTCTGAAGCAATCCTTAGAAATGGTCTGCTCTTCATAGTGAAGTCACTGACTGTATACCAAGCATCATTGTTCATATTTTAGTACAAGAATCAGCAAGCCTTTCATTTATGCATTATATACCAGAAAACATGAATTTTCAAACACCAGAGTATCCTGTTACTTTATTTACATTTCATCAAGAATCTGAGTAGTATCTTGATGTCCATATACCAATATACAGATTTTTATGTTATTCAGCAATGGCTTAAACTGAAGATACTTGGTTACTTAATTGTCAGGAATTGCAAGTTCTTTGGCTTGCCATCAGGCATATATTGTTGAGCTTGTGCCATGCAATTACGTACACACTTACATCTGCGTTTCCATCTATTTACAATATTAGATCAGTAAATATAAACTCCAAACTTCAATACAAGAATGAAGCAAATATAGTTCAAGAGTTCATTCATACCAATTAGATGATTGGATGGATAGGTAGGGTAGGAACCTCACCTTTAGGGCAGCATCATTTAGCTGAAGTTTTTCCAATGCTTCTCTCAACTCCTCAAACCTACGCCAATTCCAATCTTTAATACAGGATGCGTATTGCTTTTGCAGGAAAGAACAAAAGTTCAATATAAGTGGAAGATACAGTACTGATCTGCATCTATTGGAAACAAGCCGCAAAAAACCATTGGAGTAGCTTCTGAATATCCTGGTAAAGGGCAATCTGCTCTTTTAGAAAAATGAGTAATTGTATCACCGACCCTGGCATCTGCCACTGATCTTATAGAAGCAGAGAGGTAACCGACCTGTCAAGGAGTGGTCAGCTTGTTCAATATATAAAGAGACTTTGTTTTAACTGAATGCACAATGAAGATTGGGGGAGAATTTCTAGTTTAGGTTCTTCTCTTTGTACAGGTTTTGAGTCCCTTTTACCCACCTTTTTATGTTAATACCAGTAGGAAAGTCTTTTCTTTATTAAAGGAAAAAGATTTTTTTTTTTTGGCAGAATTGTTGCAATGTTAGTAGACAGAAGGCTCCTATTTTGGCATGATGCTGGGGAATGAGCGGCTCCATTTCATAGTTAAATACATTAGAGAATAGTACTCCAATTGACAGTTAGACAATATCATTCACGAAATAAAATAGCTGTTGAACAACAAATATAATATTCAAAGAAGATACATTTGATGTACGACACAGCAATACCAAAATTACCTCGCCAGCATAGAGTTCATTAACTTGCATCTGGGTGGGGGATAGCACACCAATTTCATCAGCAACATATTCCTGGTCATTTTTAAAAATAAGCTTAGCATGCCATTCTACCCACTGTGTAGACAAGGATGACAAAGAAGAAAAGGATGCAGAATTGGTGCAAATTAAGAAATAACTTCTGTTGTGGTATGCTAAATTACTAGGATTGGAACTTTGGATGGTAGTCTACAAGTGGTACTTTTACAGAGCAGCAGAACTATTTTTGTCCAGAAACTAAGGCACCAATAGCAGGGGAAAAAAAAAGTAGTTTCCTAGACAGATTTAAGATGTGTTTGATTACCTTTTCACTGGCCATAAAACGTATCTTGTCCCCTTTCTTTATAGTTCCATCAACAACACGGAAATACACAATTACGCCTCTGTATGGATCATAATAGCTGTGACCACATAGACAAACAGGGCAACGAGAGTTTAGACACAAGAAGAAAATGATTGAAATATAGTATTGATGTCCATGTGCACATGCTAGAAATGAATCATTCATCAATCCAATTCTAAGGATCTCAAGGTCTTAATGGGAACCTGTCAAATATAAGAGCCCTGAGAGGATCTTTTGCAGTATCTTTTGGTGGCGGAACTTTGGTCACAATAGCATCTAGTATCTCAGTGATGCCTATTCCCTCCTATCAAAAACTAAAGTTAATATGTGCATCATGTATATGAGTAAATCTGACAAATAGAATATTATGGGAGCAAAACCAACCTTTGCTGAACACCTAATTGCATCGCTGCAATCCAATCCTATTATCTGGAAACAAGGAAAAATGGATGAATCTGTCAACAATAAATTGTAATTTCAGGAAATAAAAAGAACTGTTGTTAGTAGGATCCAGCTTCAGTTGGTAAACAAGACTAAGAAAAAGATGTTGCTTTCAGATACCTCTTCAATCTCCTTTGCAACACGGTCTGGTTCAGCACCAGGAAGATCTATTTTGTTTAGAACCTAAATTAAAACATAAAGTGATGTCAAATGAAGGGAGGAAATGAGATTATATAATTGGATATAAGTCTGTTATTTATCTCAATTGAACAAGTGCATGTTAGAATTATTGGAAATTGTCTCTATTCTTCCTCAAACCCTAGAAGGGTGATACATATAGCTCCTATACATGGGCCTCTAGATGGGCCTCTATACATGGGCCAAACACACTCCAACACCCCCCTGCAGTCTGAACTTACCGTCGCAGCGGAGTTCAAGACTGGACACAAGAAAGAAGTGATATGAATAGCACTTGTATTCATTATGGGGGCAATAGGCCCAAATATATACATGTACAGGTGTAGGCAAATATGCACAAAACCCCTTATACAAAGGGAAAACTACAAGAATACATATACATCTAACACCCCCCCTCAAACTCAGGGTGGATCAATAACACTGAGTTTGGAGAGATAGAACCTGTGTCGAACACCAGTTTGTGCCTTTGTAAATAAATCAGCCAACTGAATCTCTGAAGGCACATACTGAGGAGCAACAATACCATCCTGTACCTGCGCTCGTGTATAAAAAGCATCAACACCAACATGCTTACTGAGCTCATGCTTCACCGGATCACGAGCCATACTAATAGCACCTGTACTGTCAGATAAAAGAGGAGTCGGCGTAGAAACAGAAACACCAAAATCCTCAAGCAACCACCGCAACCAAGTAACCTCTGCTGTCACAAGAGCCATAGCACGCAACTCAGCCTCTGCACTCGAACGAGAAACTGCTGTCTGCTTCTTAGTCTTCCAAGCAATGAGAGAACCACCAAGAAACACACAAAAAGCAGAAAGAGATCGACGATCAGAGGAATCACTAGCCCAGGTAGCATCACAATATGCCTGAAGCTGTAAAGAGCTAGAGCGTGGAAAAAACAAGCGACGAGATATAGTCCCACGAAGATAACGCAAGACACGAAGCAAGTGAGTATAGTGGAGCTGGGTAGGAGCTGAGACAAACTGACTAAGGATATGCACAGAATGCGAGATATCAGGACGAGTAACACCAAGATAAACAAGACTCCCCACAATATGACGATATCGAGTAGGATCAGTGAGAGGCTCACCATCAGTGGCGCGAAGATGAACATTGAGCTCCATGAGAGTCTCAACAGTCCGACGATCAGTGAGAGAAGCACGATCAAGAAGGTCATGAATGTACTTTTCTTGGGATAGATAAAACCCCTCAGGTGTAGAGGAAATCTCAATCCCAAGGAAGTAACGAAGAGGACCAAGATCAGACATCAAAAACTGCTCACTGAGACGCGCCTTAACAAAGGCTATATACTCCGAATCATCTCCTGTAATGATCATATCATCAACATAAAGAAGAAGAAGAGTCCGACCACGAGGAGAAATATGGACAAACAACGCAGGATCATGATTACTGGCAGAAAAGCCAGCGGCAGTGACCACAGAGGCAAAGCGCTGAAACCAAGCACGAGGAGCCTGCTTAAGGCCATAAAGTGAGCGACGAAGACGACAAACCATGCCCTCAGGAACAGAATACCCAGGTGGAGGACGCATATACACCTCCTCATGCAACTCACCATTAAGAAAGGCATTCTTGACGTCAAGCTGAGAGATGGACCACTCACGAACAGAGGCCACAGCAAGAAGGGTGCGAACAGTGGTCATGTGAGCAACAGGCGCAAAGGTCTCATCATAGTCACGGCCATGCAACTTCTCAACACTAGCATCATAATCAGCAAGCAACTTGTCAAACTGCTTGGTCTCCTCATCAGTAGCTGTCGCAGATAGGGTAGGCTTCACTGGAAGCACAAGCGGCACAGGAGCAGTAGGGCGAGGTGGACAAGGCAGCTCGCCAGTAAGAAACTCCCAAAGACGCAGACCTCGCATATGAATCCGAAGACGAGGAACCCAGTCACGATAGTTGGTGCCATTGAAAAGCACCGGGCAGCGAAGAACAGCAACACCTCCAGATGTAGTCGAAGGAGCCATGTCGACGGCGAGAGCGCAAATGAAGCAGCGGCGGTCGACGGCGAGAGCGCAGAAGAGAAGCGGCGCAAGCAGCAGTTTTTTTTTTTTTTTTTTTTTTTTTTTTTTTTTTTTTTTTTTTTTTTTTTGCGCCCTGCTGAAAAGTTCCTCTGGCAGATGAACGCGACAAGAAAGTCGCGCGAGAAGCCAACCGAGAGAAAACAGAACAGCAGTCCTCAAGCTAAGCCGAGCCGAGCCGGATTGAAGACGAGCCGAGCCGTACTCAAGCTAAGCCGAGCCGTACTCAAGCTAAGCCGAGCCGAGACGATGCCGGCTCGTAATGAAATCGAGCCGACGGAGATCGATCCAGGCCGGCCGGTGAAGATCGATCCAGGCCGGCCGGTGAAGATCGATTCGGCGAATCCGGCGACGACTCCGGCGATAGCGGCGGCGGCAGACGACGTCACGGCGATTGGGGATGAAGGAGCCGCGTCCCGTGAAGAAGAAACAGCAGGACGTCCCGTGAAGACAGAGGCGGAAGCGGCGGCGCGTCTCGATGAGGCAGCTGGAAGACGACGAGTCGAGGATAGCGCGTCCAGAGATGAAGAACAACGCGGCTCGACGGAGATCCAAGCACCAGGGACGAAGATCAATCGAGCAAAACGAAGATCGATTGAAAAAAAAAAAGGCACGCAAGTGCAACGTGCGTGGCAAAAGAAGACCTAATTCGGCTCTAATACCATGATATGAATAGCACTTGTATTCATTATGGGGGCAATAGGCCCAAATATATACATGTACAGGTGTAGGCAAATATGCACAAAACCCCTTATACAAAGGGAAAACTACAAGAATACATATACATCTAACAAGAAGAACTCACACCCCCCCGCAGTCACAACTAGCCACTGGTTATGTTGAGACTGGATCGAAACTCTGAGAAGGTCGAGGAGGGGAGACCCTTGGTGAAGATGTCCGCGAACTGGGAGGTAGTGGGGACATGGAGAACCCGCACTTGCCCAATGGCGACTCGGTCCCGAACGAAGTGGAGGTCGATCTCTACATGCTTCGTCCGCTGATGCTGAACCGGGTTGGTGGAGAGGTACACCGCGCTGACGTTGTCGCAGTAGACAAGCGTGCTCTTGGCGAGCGGACTGTGGAGCTCCGCCAAGAGCTGTCGGAGCCACGACGCCTCAGCCACACCGTTGGCCACAGCCCGGTACTCCGCCTCTGCGCTGGAGCGGGAAACCACGGGCTGTCGGTTGGATGACCAAGAGACAAGGTTGCCGCCGAGGAAGACTGCGTAGCCGGAGGTGGAGCGGCGAGTGTCCGGACAGCCAGCCCAGTCAGCATCCGTGTAGACAACTAGCTCAGCAGAAGGGGACCGGTGAAGTGTCAGGCCGTAGTCAACCGTGCCACGAACGTAGCGGAGGAGGCGCTTCAGCGCAGCAAGATGTGACTCGCGAGGATCATGCATATGAAGGCAGACCTGCTGAATGGCATAAGTGATGTCCGGCCTGGTGAAGGTAAGATACTGCAAGGCATCGGCAAGACTCCTGTAGGCAGTCGGGTCAGCAACTGGATCACCCAAATCAGCAGACAGCTTGGCTTGAGTGTCAACAGGGGTGGAGCACGGCTTGCAATCAGTCATCCCTGCACGCTCCAGAATATCAATAGCATACTGCCGCTGGTGGAGGAACAGGCCAGAAGGACGGTGCTCAACAGTGACTCCCAAGAAGTGATGAAGGACCCCCAGATCCTTCATAGCAAACTCCTGCTGCAAAGACTGGATAATGCGTTGGAGCAGGGCCTGACTGGAAGCAGCGAGTATGATGTCATCAACATAGAGCAGCAGATAGGCAGTGTCAGTGCCATGGCGGTAGACGAACAGTGAGGTATCTGACTTGCACTCAGTGAACCCCAGAGAGACCAGGAACGAGGCAAACCGAGAGTACCAAGCCCGAGGAGCCTGCTTCAGACCATAGAGTGACTTGTTGAGGCGACAAACCATATCAGGATGACTGGGATCCACGAACCCCGCTGGCTGGCTACAGTATACTGTCTCTGAGAGAGTGCCATGCAAGAAAGCATTCTTCACATCCAGCTGATGCACAGGCCAAGAGCGAGAGAGAGCCAGCGACAGAACCGAGCGGACTGTAGCAGGCTTGACCACTGGGCTGAAAGTCTCATCATAGTCCACTCCAGGCCGCTGGGTAAAGCCCCTGAGAACCCAGCGAGCCTTGTAGCGATCCAGTGAGCCGTCAGCACGACGCTTATGCGTCCAGATCCACTTCCCTGTGACCACATTGCCGCCAGAGGGACGCGGCACGAGGTCCCACGTCTGGTTGGCAAGTAGGGCCGCGTACTCCTCCTCCATTGCCCGGCGCCAGTGAGGATCGGTCAGGGCGCCACGGACAGAGGAGGGAATCGGAGAGATCTTCGGCTCTCCCGTGGTGGCGGAGAGAGCCGAAGGGCGAAGGACACCCGCCGCCCGCCGTGTCACCATGGGATGAGTATGGCCGGGATCCCGATGGAGGACAGGCGGGTGGTACACCACCGGGTCAAGACGGGCGAGGGCCCGAGGGTGTGCCGGCGGCGGCTCCGGGGCCGGTACCGCCCGGCGCTGGTAGACGATCGCGGGCTCGGCGTAGCGCGCGGGGGCCGCGCGTGGCGCGGGAGGAGGCTCCGGGGCCGCGCAGGGCGCGGGAGGACCTCGTCGCCGCAGCGGGCGCCGGGGGGGTTCCGGTGGGGGTCGCGGGGGTGGCCGTGGCACTCCCGCTGCGACTCCTGCTCCTGGGGGTACTCCCTGGCCATCCTTCACCAACCCATGGTCAGGGCGTATCTCGATGTGGCCGTTCCAGCAGACAGGGGGCGGGGCTCGTCCTCCACACCAGCCCACGGCCATGTTCGCTGGCCCCGCTTCCCAGGTGCCCTGGACGCCTCCCGCTCCGGCTAGCCAGCCTCCGTACTGGCCGGGGGGGTGGACTCCTCCTGCTCAGCCATGGCCGGCGGGGTGGGACCAGACGGCGCTGGCCCAGTCCTTTAGCACCATGCAGCTGACACCGCCGGGGGAGTGGATCGCCGATTCGGGTGCCTCGTACCACACCACACCGGATGCCGGTATCCTTTCTTCCACCTACCCTCCCCATCCTTCCTATCCTTCTGCCATTATGGTTGGCAATGGCTCGTGTCTTCCTGTCACCTCTGTGGGCTCTGTTTCTGGTTCTTTTCGCCTTTCTGATGTTCTTGTTGCTCCACAGATGGTTCACAATCTCCTTTCCATTCGCAAATTTACTGCTGACAACTCCTGTTCTGTTGAGTTTGACCCCTTTGGTCTTTCTGTGAAGGATTTGGCTACCCGGCGACCACTGCTCCGATGTGACAGCCAGGGACCCCTTTACACTCTTCGTCTTCCTGCTTCCGCTACCTCTTCGTCGGCTTCTTCTTCTTCTTCTTCATCAGCCGCTTTTGCCACTACATCTTCCGCCACGACCTGGCACCGTCGGCTTGGACATCCCGGCCGCGACACCCCCACCCCCGCTTGGCTCGGGAGGGGGGGTGGTAAGGAGTGAGGTGGCAGGCGGAGCAGCGGGAGGTGGTGGAGCCGTCACGAGAGCGGTGGAGGTGGCGGAGGACTCGGCTGGCGCGAGGCCCCGTGTGATCTCGTCAAACCTGAGCTCATCCTTGACCTGCTGGTAGTCGGGGAAGGGCCGCTGGCGAGGGAGCCAGGTCTTGAGGAGGTCATAGTTGCTGTTGAGACCCCTCAAGATGTGGAGGACGAGGACCCGCTCGGTGACCCCGCAGCCGAGGTCGTGGAGGGCATCTGCCATGCCCTTCATCTTCCGGCAGTAGTCAGTGACGGAGAGGTCCCCCTGCTCGAAGGTGCGGAGCTGGGCGTCGAGGCGAAGGACCCGGGCCTCGCGGTTGTCGAGGAACTGGCCCTCAAGAGCAAGCCAGGCCTGGCGGGCAGTGTCACCAGGGGTCCGGATGAGGTCCTGGAGGTCGGGGGAGACGGTGCCGAAGATCCACGAGACGACAATGCTGTCGAGGTGGAGCCAGAACCCATCCCGCGCCGCAACGGGAGTGTCGGTGAGGACGTGGTCGTCGAGGGCGTAGCGGCGGAGGGTGAGGAGGATCTGATCACGCCAACGGCCGTAGGAGGTGGAAGAAGGGTCGAGGACGACGGAGACCATGGCGCGGATGTTCTGGACAGCGACGGCCTGAAGGTGGAGCTGGGTGACCATCGGATCGCTGCGGTCGAGGTGGGGACGGGGATCAGCAGGCGGGGCCGGGCGTGAAGATGAGGCGGCGGTGTCGACGAAGGGAGCCGGGGGCTGCTGACCGGCGGAGAGGAGCATGTAGTGCTCCGTCTCGGCGACCTGACGTGTCAGGGCGTCCGCCGCCGCACGCTCACGCTCCCAGGCGAGGGCGGCCGCATGCACCCGCTCCTGGGCGGCCTGCTGGCCCAGCGCGGGCGCGGCCTGGTGGCTCAGCGCGGGCGCGGCCTGCTGGCCCGCTACCCCCGCGGGAGGAGGCAGCGCAGCGGGAGGACGCGCGACGGCGGGAGGAGGCAGCGCGGCGCCCGCGCCCGCGGCGGCGGCGGGAGGCGGCGCGACGGCGGCGGCTGGTGGCGGCGCGGCGGCGGCAGCTGGTGGCGGCGCGACGGCGGTGCCCGCGGCGCGCGGTCCTGCACCCGCGCCCGCGCCCGCGGCGGCTGGTGGCGGCGCGACATCGTCGCCCGCGGCGCGCGCACCCGCGCCTGCAGCGACTGGTGGCGGCGGCGCGACGGCGGCGGCTGCAGAGGTGAGCGCGGCGGCGTAAGAGGAGGACAGGGGAGGGAAAGAGGAGGGGGAAGGGAGGGGAGGGGCCGGCGGCCGGCGGCCGGCCATGGTGGCGGCGGCGGCGGCGGCTTGGGTTGGAGGGAGAGAGAAAAGAAGCTGGCTGTGATACCATGTTAGAATTATTGGAAATTGTGTCTATTCTTCCTCAAACCCTAGAAGGGTGATACATATAGCTCCTATACATGGGCCTCTAGATGGGCCTCTATACATGGGCCAAACACACTCCAACAGTGCAATCAGACATTTAGAGGCTTCAAAGTATTCATCAACAGGGAGAAAAATGAAGCAAAATCTTATCCATGTTATGGAAATTTTTCAATATTGTTTGATTGTGCGCTAGTTGTCATCTATACTCAATTCACATCCAAGTCTCATAAGGCGCAACATCAAAGAAAACTGGCATAACAGAGCTTGGCAGAAGTACAATGTACATGGATATGTCAATGAAAGGTAGATGTTCGTAATACTAAAAAGGAATAGAAAACTTATTTATGCATGGGGAGCGGGAACCAACAGTTAGAACTGACCGGTATGATTTCAAGGTCGTTTTCCAGCGCAAGATACACATTTGCTAATGTCTGAGCTTCAACACCCTGCATCATAACATCATATTAACTTTCATTTTGCAGGAAAGTTGCATTGGAAACCTCTGAAATCATTACGTAGCTACCATGCATTGGCAGGTGAAAGGTAAATGTCTTCATATACGAAGCTATTGAAACTTACAAGAAGGAAATACATATTGCACCTGAGAAGCATCAACGACCAGAAGTGCACCCTCACAAGCAGCAAGAGAACGGGAGACCTAGCATCCAGTAAGACACTTCAAAGATGTTTCAATCACTTCAAAATAATGAAAACAGTGTGTATTGAATTTACCATAGTACAATCTCATTCACCCAAGCCGACGATATCATAAATTTCAGTAGCATAAAATTGTGAAGTGCAAAATTTATCCTAGCCACTCAGTAGCAGCATAACTCTCCTTTAGCAATATTCAATATGTTTGAGAGTTGTCGAATAGCAATGACTCCATACCTCATATGAGAAATCGACATGGCCTGGCGTATCAATCAAATTTAAGCAGTACGGCTCATTATCCTTGACATAGCGCATACGAGCTGCCTAGAAAACAAAACATCGAAACAAAAACAAACATCAAATATATGGGTTGGGTACAAGAAAATGACAGACTAAACTAACTAAATGAGAAGAAAGATGTATGCAACAGGCAATGAATGTCAAGTGTCTTGCTCCTTTCTCTATGCATTTACAACTATCAATACTAATAACTAAAACGTGTTATGTTTCCACTACATATACTGAAATATGTATCGTTAAACAGTTAAAGGTTTAGAGCTGATGACAGGATTAATCATTCCTACCTGCAATTTGATGGTGATCCCCCTCTCCCTCTCCAGGTCCATGTTATCCAGGAACTGCTCTTTCATCTCCCTCTTCTGCACCGTGCCGGTGAGCTCGAGCAGCTTATCCGCCAGCGTTGACTTCCCATGGTCGATGTGCGCGATGATGCTGAAGTTCCTGATGTTCGAAATGGGCACCTGCAGACCAAGGCAAACCACTAAATTAAGACAATGATGAGCACGAGCCTCAAAATGGAGTCACGATTATTGACTAGTAAGCCACTAGCAAACGGCGTATGGGTCGTTTACCTTCTGGAGGCGGTCCTGGCCAGCGTCGGTGGAGGAGGCGGGCGCGGGGGCGGGGGCCGCGAGGCAGAGGACGCGGCCGCGGGAGCAGGCGGCGGAGACCCCGCGCGCGCGGAGGGGAGAGGAGGAGGGAGAAGGTGCGGGTCGCCGGCGTCCAGGCCCCGGCCGCGGCGCGAGGACGGCGAGGCGGGAGGTCGTGGCGGTGGCGGTGGCCATGAGAGGTGGAGGAGCGTTCGAAGCCTGCGCGCCGCAAGGTTCGTTTTGCCGGCGCCGCGCTCTATCCACAAGCCTACGAACGCAGCGATGTGTCTGGACCCACTCCACTCCACTGACCGTTGCGCGCAACTGGATCGAGTGGCCGGGCCCGAGTCGCAAGTCGGAACCCGAGCCCGACACGACGGATTCAGAGCCCACCAGCGTACACAATGGCTCATTGGTGCTGTACTCTTCTTTCTTCTTCTTCTTTTTTTTTTTGGCGAATAATTGGTGCTGTACTTGTAGCAGCCGCAATACCATTTCATCGCCATGCTTCCCTGATGCTTGTTGTTTTAGTGCTTGATTGATGCAAAGCCTCCCACACGCATCAGCCTGAATGCCTGATACGCATCTGGTGGGAGAAGAAGGAACAGTTTTACCTTAGCCAGTCCAGAGCCAGAGGCTGACTGACTGACTTGACTGTATCCAGCATCTGTTGTTGGTGCCGCGTCGTTCAGCTTTCAGAGGTCACGGTGACCTTGTGACCGGCCTGATGCTACTGCTCATTGCGCAGCAGTGGTGACCTGCAGGCGCATCATCCCGGGACGTCCTCGTCGACGCGCGCGCGCACAAAGGATCAACAGTGGGTAGCTAGGCAGAAGAAGCGTTATACGAAAGCAGGAATCGAGAAGCATTGCTACGCACGCACGCACGCCGGTTTTGGGGGAGTTTCTTGGGGGCGCCCCGCCATGGTGCCAGCCTCGGCGTCGGGTGCCACAGCTAGCGTCCGCCTCACCGGCGCCCGTGCGGCACAAGCCAAGGGGCGGGCGAACGGCAGCTAGTAAGGCGTCGCGGACACCGTCGTCCATGTTCACATCGAGATAGTTGTCGCGTGCGTTGTGCCAGCGCCAGAGTTTAACGGCCGTGCACACAGCACACCGTAACTGCTGTCGCGGCGGCGTCGTGTGTGTGCGTGCGCGAGCATCGGCGTCGCGTGACCTAGGCAATCTGAATTCTGCTCTCCAATTCAGCACGATGTGGCTGCTACATATTGGCGGTGCTCGCGTTCTTGGAGCCTTTGCTTCTCAGCGCGTGTCCGCACGACGAGGGACACGGTGTCGGGTCCCTGTCTCTGGGCAGACCGCGCGAGCTCCGGCGAGCTTGGAAGAACGTCCGATCGAGCTTGAGGATCAGACCGCGCGTGGCGAAAGGCGCTGAGACGCGCACGTTGTGGCTTCCAGAACTCGCGGCGGAAGTAATGGCGGCCCCAGGGGTGGTGGTCGCTATTCGAAATAGCGACCACCCCTGGGTACATTCTGAATTTCTGACCGTTGGATCGGCTATGTGTGGACCAGACCAAAGCGGGCAATTGCGTGGTTAGCACGTTCCTTTAGCCTTTCGCCTTCCTCAGTTCCTCTCTCCCTCCGCCGTTCTCCTCAACGACGCGCTGAGCTCGGGTCGGGTGACTAGCGGCTCCGTGCCGCCGTCCTGGGAGAACTGGTTGGTATATCATACAGCGCGGGTTACCGCCGCCGAACGGGGAAGAAGATGAGGAGCGCGCAGCAGCGACAAGGCCGTGCCGACGGACACCGACGCGACGAACAGCGACGCTGCTCGCGGAAACGATCGCGCGCTGTCCTCCTTTGTCCCGCGGCCGGCGTGCCGAGATCGAGAGCAGGAGGCCGGCCGGCGAAGGACAGGAATTCAGCGAACGCCGCGATCGGGCACGGCGAGCCCTTAATTCGATCACTGTCGACGACAAGGGAACATGCATGGAGACGCCGTCGTTTCTGGCCGGATCGAGCGCCGGCGTCCGCATCCGAACGTATGAGCTCGAGGAGAAGCTCGCGCGCCGTGTAATGCGCCTAGCTCACGGCGGCGTGGTTGCCGTCCAGGATGTCCGCCAGGGAGTATGTCAGAGCAGAGCCGTTCGCTGGGCATGTACGGGCCATATCAACGCGGGCGTAGGGCGTTTGCACGGTAGCGGCATCTTTATCCACCTTCCTGCCGCTGTTCCCCTCGAGACGACGCGCTGAGGTCGGGTGAGCCTTCTCACTGTAATACGCGTTCTTCGTCTCCTAGGACGACGCGCGGCGATCGAGCCAGGGTGAAGCGGCAGTTTCTCTTTTTCCACCGATCCCCTGCTCGGGCAGGAGCACGGACTCCGGCGCTGTCCGCTGGATTTTCGTCCCACTGTAGCACATACCTACGTCCAATGACAGAACAGTGATCACTACGGGAAACCGCGCCTTTGCCGTGTGTTCAGGGGTTTGCCGAGTGCAATCCATCGGGCACTCGGCAAACTCCCTGTTTGCCGAGTGCAAGGGGCTCGGCACTCGGCAAACTCCTGGCACACGGTACCAGAGGAGTTTGCCGAGCGCCGAGACCCTAGCCTCCGGCACTCGGCAAACAAGGAAAGTTTGCCGAGTGCCTGGCCTCTGGCACTCGGCAAACCCTTTTGACGGCCGTTTCCCTCCGTTTCGTTACTTTATTTTGCCGAGTGCCTTTTTGACGCTCGGCAAAATCTTTGCCGAGTGCCCGACAAAAAGCACTCGGCAAATCCGGCTTTGCCGAGAGCTGTTTGCCGTCTGGTGTTTGCCGAGTGCAACACTCGGCAAACTCTTTGCCGAGTGTAAAAGCTGGTTTGCCGAGTGCCTCTGGCACTCGGCAAACGCCAGGTTTCCTGTAGTGGATGATAGCTGGATGAGCTGTAAACGGCAGCTGCCCATTTGCTCTAGCGCTTGCTTCGTGTCAGAGATACAACTAGTAGCATCGTGTCATGCATGGTCCAACTCCGCCACGTCCCTCCCTAACAAGCAAGCGCGCGAACACCGGCCAGCTGCATGAATTCTGTTCTTTTTAAGCAAAACGCCTGCTCGATCGATCGTCTAGCTCTTGGCCTCGTGCGGGGCACTGATGGGCAGCGTCGACGCGCGCTCCACGGCGCGGGCAAACATGGCTGCCGCCGCAGTAGGAGGGCCTTCATTTTCTTGGTGCAAATTTGTGCTACTACCACGCACCGTTTTGTTTGTTTTGCTCCACTCAGCTTGTCTAGTAGTGTGTGAATTGCGTAAGTGTGTGAGCGGTGAGCCTGCAGGGTTCGTGTTGGTATTTCGGTGCCGGGAAAATTTCAAAATGGCCCTCCTTCGAACCTGAAGCGACAATATAAAAATTAGAGCAGGAAAATTTAAATTCCTCCTAAAAATCTTCTGGTAATTATGGAAATTGATGATTTGCTGATGTGTTTTTTGTGTCTGTGTGTGTCAAACCATTCCATTTCCATAAATTACTCATAGATGTTCGGCTTTGACTTTTACAAGTTAGCACTAATTTATTTCCTGCCGGGAGTTTATGCAATATCCATTTAGCAGTGCTAACGTTTTGTTGGCAGTATTTAAATCACTGCTTAATTGTCGACATCGAGCCTGGGCCATCAGTGTTAACATTCGGTTCGTACCTATAAATAAGCACGCGTAGTGACACAAAAAAATCATCATATTTTTCATATTTCTTCTCATCATCGATCTGTAGCCATGGCTCACACCTCAGCGTTAGCATCGCTCCTCCCACTCCTACTCATGGTGCTCTTGGCCACCTGTAAGCACACTAGAGAATTTAGCAGATCAAGTACATCAACACATCAAATTACTTAAAGTATGGATAACTTTCACTGTTGTGTTCGTGTATACAGGTGCTCAAACTGATGGGAGTGAACTCGCATTCCCAATATTGCGACGTAAGCCCATACCGCCGCCAGCGCCGGAGGTTGCCCCTCCTACACCCTGTATGTAACGTGGACATATGATTCATTCGTCTTCTCACTTATTAATCCATGTAATTAATTATTGACAAATCCTTTCTATTGAAATTGAAGGGGCAAAAGTCCCTAAGGTGATCAACATCGGGGCCTGTCAAATCGTCAACGAAGGTGACGCACACGCATTCTGCATCAAGCAGTGCATGGATAAAGGCTACGTGGGTGGACGTTGTGACATGTTCAATGGCCTCCCAGGCGACTGCTCCTGCCTGAACTATTTTTACGGCCATGAGTAGGATAACCCAACCGACGGTGTTATGTATATTTGTATTGATCTATATTCGTGATCGGAGATACTTCGAGCTGAATAATAATTATGAATTATTTTGATAGTTTCATCTTTGTCTCGGAAAAATTAATGCCGTGGTGCTTGTGTATGTCATGGTGTCCCTATATATAATTGATATCTTTTGGGGTTTTGGTATGGACAAATTCAAGAAGTATATAGTACCATCCCTAGTGACTGCTCTTGTGGTCCTGCCTGACGCAGCTAGCCCTTAATTCGGTCACTGCCCACGACAAGGGAACATGCATGGCGATGCCGTCGTCTCTGGCCAGATCGACCGCCGGCGTCCGCATCTGAACGTATCGTGCCGTGTAAAGCGCCTAGGTCATGGCGGCCTGGTTGCCGTGCAGGATGTCGGCCAGGGGTTGGTGGTCGCTGTTTGGTTTGTCAAAGCAGAGCCGTTCGCTCGCTGGGCATGTATACGTATTTGCCATATCAACGCGGGCGTTTGCACGGTACCGCCATCTTTACCCACATTCCTCTCGGGGGAGCTTTCTCCCTGTAATATGCGTTCTTCGTCTCCTAGAGGCTCTGACCACCACGACGCGTGGCGGGCCACAGGTCAACCGGCAGTTTCTCTTTCTCCTCCACCCATTCCCTGCTCGGGTGACAACATATCGCAGGCGCACGGACGACGGCGCTGTCCGCTGGATTTTAGTCCCACTGTAGCACGTACGTACCTACGTCCAATGACAGAACAGTGATGATAGCTGGATGAGCCGCACACGGCAGCTGCCCATTTGCTCTAGCGCTTGCTTCGTGTCAGAGATACAACTAGTAGCTACCTTGGTGTCATGGTCCAAGTCCACCACATCCGTAGCAAGCAAGCGCGCGAACACCAGCTGCGTGAATTCTGTTCTTGTAAAGCAAACCGCCGCCTGCACGATCGATCGTCTATCTCTCGACCTCGTCCGCGCAGCGCTAATGGGCAGCGACGACATGATATCGATCGTCGCGCTCCACGAGCAACGAGGGCGACCACTGGTTGCCTTCATTTTCTTAGCGAAAATTGGTGCTACCACGCACCGTTTTGTTTGTTTCGTTCCACTCTGCTTGTCTACTGTGTGAATTGCGTAAGTGTGTGAGCCTGCGGGGTAGGCATTGGTATTTTGCTGGGGTAAAATTCAAAATTGACCGCTCGCTCCTTCAGACATGAAGCCGCAATTAAAGATTAAAGCAGGAAAATTTAAATTCCTCCTAAAAATATTCTGGTAATTATGGAAATCGATTGTTTGTTGATATGTTTTTTGTGTCTGTGTCCATAAATGACTTATAGATGTTCGGCTTTCACTTTTACAAGTTAGCACTAATTTATTTCTTCCCTGGAGTGTATGCAATATCTATTTAGCAGTGCCCGATTTGTTGGCAATATTTAAATTGCTGCTTATTAATCGTCGACATCGAGCCTGGGCCATCACTGTTAACATTCGATTCCTGCCTATAAATAAGCACACATATTTCTTCTTCTCATCATCGATCTGTAGCCATGGCTCACACCTCAGCGTTAGCATCGCTCCTCCCACTCCTACTCATGGTGCTCTTGGCCACCTGTAAGCACATTAGAGAATTTAGCAGATCAAGTACATCAACACATCAAATTACTTGAAGTATGGATAACTTTCACTGTTGTGTTCCGTGTATACAGGTGCTCAAACTGATGGGAGTGAACTCGCATTCCCAATATTGCGACGTAAGCCCTGAACGCCGCCACCGCCAGAGGTTGCCCCTCCTACGCCCTGTACTCCTAGCTCAGGTAAAACCTAAATTAGTGAGGCAGGCTCATGTAACATGGCCATATGATTCATTCGTTTTCTCGCTTATTAATCCATGTAATTTATTCCTGACAAATCCTTTCCATTTTTTTTAAGCACCTGGAGGGGCAAAGCCCCTACAGCAAATAACATATTAATAATATAGGGTCTAGAGGTTCATACATGAAAGAAAAAACTAATCTTAGAGAAAAGGAATATATTCTGAAAGTGAAAGCCAAAGAAACTAAAACTAGGTCCATGACGCAATCCAGTTTTTCAGGTTGTTCAGCTGCCGGCCTTTCGCTCGAAGCAAAAGTCCCCAATGTGATCAACATCGGAGCCTGTCAAAACAACAACGAAGGTGATGTCCACGCTGTCTGCATCAAGCAGTGCATGGACAAAGGCTACGTGGGTGGACGATGTGACATCTTGCTCAATGGTCTCCCTGGCGACTGCTCCTGCCTGAACTATTTTTACGGCCATGCGTAGGATAACCCAACCGACGGTGTTATGTATTTTTGTATTGATCTATATTCGTGATCAGAGATACTTCGTGCTGAATAATAATTATGAATTATTTTGACAGTGGATCTATGCCTGATCGAGTTAGCAATATAACTGCAGAAAGAATAATTGTGATTTTTTTTGGTCGTTTCGTCTTCGTCGAAGAAAAAAGCTCATGATGTGAGCATCGCTCATGAATCAAGCACTAACAATCAACTTGAACATAATGTTACAATGATCAAGCTTCTATCACTTTATGCACAGTGTCATTCGAAATTCTCTCGTTATGTTTGACTATAAACGGAGGCACGTCGGACGGCTGACCCTTCCGAGGATGTGGTGTGTCCACTTTTTTTATGTAGTACAACCCGTGTGCTTCATTACGGAGACGTGCTGGCCGACATGGCTCTCATACGGCACGTCCCTTTGGGTGCTTCATTGGTACATATGGTAGTGCCGAGAATCAGCGACGTGGCCCGCAATGTAGAGTGCCTCTTTTGGGTGCCTCATTAGCGAACGACATGAGTAGCAATTCTCGTGATCCACACCCGCCGTTCCCCATATTGGGAACTCATGCTCCCGAGCTTCCTCCCTTGTTCGGATACTTCTCCCAGCTACAATAATCAGACAATCCACAACCATTAATACATGTAGCAAGTAATGAACCTCGGCTTGGTGACTAAAAATCATTCAGTTCTTGTACTGAAGGCCCGATTCCAATAAGCTAAGGCCTTTTAAGTAACCAATTGGGTTGCAAATGACATACCGGGATCAGAAGGCGAAATGGGGCAACAGCAGTAGACATCCTCCTCCGTAGGCTTGACACGTAGCTTCATCTCCCCAAAGAAGAGCTGGGAATGCCCATTGCGGTCCTGAGCAAGGAAGTTTAAGTGGTAATAGCAGCTGCCGCCTAGCTCTTCGACACGTTCGAACCCATTATCAATGAATGCCTGTACTTGTAGTCAGCCTGCACACACGGAGAGACGTTTTACTTAATTATCGTTGTTGTTGCCTTGTTGGTAACAACTTGTCATGTCCAGCAGTAGTACGTATAGCTCAAAATTAGGAATCGGTGCGACGTGCGGGGAGGGATGACTTGCCTGACGCTCGTTGTTGTAGCGCTTGATGCATAGCTTCGCATTCCTGACGAAACGGATCCACCCAGTGGCAGCCGTTTCTGGTGCGAGGTGAGGGCACAGTTTAACGCCCAACTCGGCAACTGATGCTTCGTCGTCAGAGCTGTCGTCATCACCGCTGTTGGCGCCCCCCGGTGTAGCGACCCCCGGCTGCAGCGCGACGTGCGGCTCCGTGTGCGGCGACCTGCACATCGTCCAGTTATTAGGAGGAGGTACTTATCTGGTTCTGGTTAATTAAGCACGCGCGAGAAAGAGAACGTCGATGTGAGATCTGTCTGTCAATTAAGGTACGTACGCCGGCGGTGGCTTGCGCCTGGGCGCATCGTCGACGGCGGCGGATTTACGCTTGAGGCGGCGTCGATTCGCCGGCGGCTCGTCCGAGCCGCTGCTGTGGCTGGAGGTGGGTCCGCCGTTGGGGGCCGCCATGGCACGCGCTGATCGCGGCGATGTCATCGCAACCGTGCACTCGCGGATTGATTTGCCTGCTGAGTGGGCGGGTTGCCGTGCCATCGAATTGTAATATAAGCCCAGTTCAGCAATTGTATCCGAACACGGCACGGAATCCGTTTCTGGACCTGATGGGCCGGCCCCTCCACGTAACAAAGTCGGAAGACCCAATCGTACGTCGAGCGTTTCGGAATGAAAATGGAGCCTCTCCTCAAAAAAGGAAAAAAAAAAAAGGGGGAAAATAATGAAAATGGAGCCCTCCCTAAAGAATGAAGTCATAAATAAAAGTTAGAAGGAGCAAGATTTAAATTCCACATAAAAAGTCATTCCATATTTGGGAAATTGATAGTTTTGTTGTACTATTTGGCATGTTTCAAAATCACGTCACCTTAACTAGTACTACATATTCAGTTTTAACTTTGACAAGCTAGCAATAACTTATTCCCTGTCAAAAATGTATGTGAATTGGGTTAGTAGTGCCCAAATTTTTTAGCAACATTTAACTCACTACCATACTCAATACGCCGTTTCACCTCTTTTGCCCCTTGGTTGCTGCCAAAAGTTGGCTATAATTTATTTTCTGCCAAAAGTTTTTGCCTATCCAGTTAATTAGTAGTACCGAAGATTTGCAGGCAACAGTTAAATCGCTGCCTGATCCGCATCGAACCGGGGTTACCACTGTTGACAATCGGTTGCTGCCTACGAGTATATAAATGACCGCACATAGTGACAACAATAGGCATCGTATTTGCACATCTCTTCTCATCATCGATTTGCTCCCATGGCCCGCACAACCTCAGCAACATTTCTTTTCCATCTGTTTCTCATTGTTCTCTTGGCCACAGGTAAGCCTACTGCTTAGTACGCACTAAACAAAACTTAAT
The DNA here is from genome assembly GCA_007726485.1 of Eragrostis curvula. Classification (NCBI taxonomy): domain Eukaryota; kingdom Viridiplantae; phylum Streptophyta; class Magnoliopsida; order Poales; family Poaceae; genus Eragrostis; species Eragrostis curvula. Next base: position 49,226,556 of record CM017439.1, read on the forward strand.
TAGCGGCCCAAGTATCTCACATTGTCACGAGCAGATCGTATTTGTGAAGGTGCTCAAACTGGCGGAAGCCAATTCACGCCACCAGTACTAGGTCGTGGTCGCTTGCCTCCCCAAACGCCAGCGGAAGCTCCCACAGGGCTCGGTATGTAACATGGTTCCCTATTTGCTCGCCTAATCATTTTAGCTGGTTGTTAACAGTGGCTTTCCAAATAAAAGTGATTGAACAGACGTCCCCAAGGAAATCAACATGTGGGCGCTTCTCACGCCCTAATGAATTGACACCCTTTTCGTAAAAAAAAAATAAAAATAAAAAATCAACTCCCGCTTCTCCATTTAATACCTCTAGATGTCGCCTACAAGTAAAATTATTCAACCGAGCATGCGCTTATGTCTCTATTATGTTGCATATAACCAGGGGCACAAACTGATGGCAGTGAATTCACACTGCCACTATTAGGACGCAGGCGTATTCCTCCGCCAGCGCCAAAGCCTTCTGACCCACCGTGCGATCCTCCATGTAATGTGGTCACATGGTTTATTCATTTATTGCATATACTTTGTAGTAAAATTTATATTGTTACTCGTGTGTATATATGCAGGTGCTCAAACTGATGGCACGTTGCCAGTATTGCATCATGGTCGAGTAACGCCACCATCAGCGCACGGTATGTAATATGGGCATATGGTTCATTCTTTGCTTTCTTATTTGATTGTGCACTCACTTAACTAAATGTCTCTATCACGTTGCATAAATGACCAGGCGCCCAAACTGATGGAATTGAATTCACACTGCCACTATTAGGACGAAGTCGTATTCCTCCGCCAGCGCCAAAGGGTTCTGACCCATGCTACGACGGATGTAACGTGGTCACATGGTTCATTCTTTTATCGCAAAATCATTGTAGTTAATTATACTGATTATGTTACCCGCATGTATATATGCAGGTGCTCAAACTGATGGCAGTAAATGTAACACCCCTACTTTTGGAGCAAAGAGAAAAGAAGAGAAGAAAAATAAAAAGGAATAAAAATCACTCAAAATTAAAAATTTTGTCCAACCTCTCACCTTGAAATGAATTTTCAAAATAAAATTCACTAAATAAATTAAACTTAGTTTGAATCTGAAAATTTTGAAATATTTAAAAGTTGTGCTCAAGTGTTTGCTCTCATTTAAAAATGTACTCAAAATTTGAAGCTTTTTGAATTTTCAACAAATAAAATCAAAGTAGGAATTAAATCCCAAATTGATTTTCAAAATTTTGAATTTTAAGCTTGCATAAACTTCACCATATGCATTTCTGAGTTTTATTTGATTTATTTTGAGTGTTTGTTCAAGTTTTATTTTTGTCTGAATTTGAAATTCTTTCAAATTCAAATTCCAGAAAAAGAGAGCTTATTTCTAAACTCCAAACCGCCTTCGGGCCGAAATTCCTTTCCGGCCCAGTCCGCACCCCCTCCTTCCTTCTCCCGCGCCAGCCCACCTCCAGCCCAGTGCCGCGTAGCCCAGCCCACACTCCCCTCTGCCGCTGACACGCGGACCCCACGCCCGTCGTCTACCTCCGGACGACGCCGGCGTGAATACCGCCGCGCCCATCCCGGCTTGCTCCCTGACACCGTCCCGTCGCATCCAAGCTGCTGCAGCCATGCCATCGTCGACGTCACCCACGAGGCTTCCCCGCTCCTCCTCCCCGTCGTGTCCCATCGCTCGGCCAGAATATCTCGCCGGAGCGAGATATTTTCCGGCGCCTTCCGTGGCGGCCACGCCTCTCGCCGCCTATAAAGCCCACCGGAGACTTCCCCGAGCTTCCTCTTTTCCTTCGCGCACGCGAACCCTTCGCCTCTCTCTCTTCCCTTCCTCCTTCTCCGGCAACCTAGGGTTCCGGCCATCTCGTTGCCTGCCTCGCCCCGACGTCCTCCTGCCCACTTGAGCTCGAGGTGAGCATCTCTGTGCTCCCCTCTCTCTCCTGCTTCTCTCCTCTTTCCCTCCACCCCTCTCGCGCGAGCTCGCACCGAGCCACCGCCGCCGCGCAAGGTTCCCCTCGTCGTCGGCCATCATTCCGGCCGCGCCTGCCCGAGCCGAAGCGCGCGTTGCCTTGCCACGTCCTTGCGCACCTGCTCGACTGCGCGCGCAAGCCCCCACGCGCGCGAACCTAGTTTCCCCCCTTCTCATCGGAGCACAGCCGCCTCCGGCGATGTCGCGCCGCCGCTTGGCGCGCCCCCGTCGACACCGTGAACTACCCACGGCTTCGTCAGCGTGAGTCGCTCCCCGACGGTCGCTTCCCGTCGCCAGCCGAGCACCCCACGCGCCGCCGGTGAGGATCCCGGTGAGCAACCGCCGCGCACGCCCGTCCCGGTCCACGGTGGACTCGTGGACCGCGGCCCCGCCCCGGTCCACAGAGCCATGAACTCAGTCCATGGGTTTTCCAATTGGAAAATAATTCCCAAATCCCAGAAAATTCCCGGGCCCTGTACAATTTGCAGATAAACCCCTGACCTTTTAAATAATCATGTTTAAGCCCTGCCTTTTTACAGAAAAGTACCTAAACTTTTCTGTAATTATAATTTAGCCCCCATCTTTTTACACCGAGGTCCCTAAACTTTCCCTAATTACATATAGGTCCTCTTAACTTCTCTGTAATTAAAGGAAAGTCCTCTGTAATTACAGATAAGCCCCCAGAACTTCAAATATCCATATCTTTTCAACCATAGCTCCGTTTTGGGCGATTCTTGCGCCCACGCGTTCGTAGAAACGCGTAGTACCTTATGGTACTATTACTGGAGCACCATCTTTGACCTAGATACCATCAATGACCCAAAACCCTCTCACCTATTGTATCTTTTCCCGGCAGCTACGCGATGTCTCGCACGTCGCAATCATTGTTCATCCAAAACTTAACCAATCCTGTGATGCTAGTTATTTAGTACCCTCCACACACACCCCGCTCTATTCCTATCTTACATATTCACTCCTTTATCTATTAGCAATAAACCTTTTATGTCATATCGCTTGGAACCAAGCAATCTCTCGTGTCGTTTCACTTAAAACCCCGAACCTTCCTTTATATCACAAATCCAAACTCCAAACCTAGCCTTGACCAATCATCGCTCAATCAAACTTAACCCAACAATGCCTGCAACACCTATTCCAAAGCCCTCACCAAAACCTACCAAACCCTATCAATTCGTCGTCCTCTTTTTAAGTGCTCTTTTATTGGATCTTATTGGAGTTGTTATTTCATTGTTATTTTAATTGCCAGTCGTCTTTATTTGATCTTAGTGTTTTATCTGCAGTCGTGCATACATGTCATACATGTTCACGTACACGTACCATCGTCGTGCGTCCGACGCATGACGACCAATCAATAATAACTTAGTCTTAGTAATTAATCAATCTAGTAATTAATTAATAGCTAAAATCAATCATTAGTTAATAAGGTATAGGAGCCCTAAACTGACGCACCTCGCACTTCGCACACGTGTTGCATGAACCTTTATATAGGTTACTACCTGTATGAAGGCTAGTGCCACGAACGTACAAAGAACACGTACACCCGCTGTCCCCGTCACTTCATGCATTCATGCTCTTCTCTTCGTGTTTAGCATCTCTCATTACACCAAAAGCCATAGAGTACGATGCATCGCTCCTAATGGCCTTTATAAGGTAACAAAACCTCGTTAAAGTAAAACTGGATGCATCATCCGTGTCTTGAGTCATTTGTTCTTCATTTGATGTCTATCGGTTTTTATTGGAGTTAATTGGATCTTATTCGGCTCTTCTCGCTTTTTATTTTCTTTTGCGGTAGTTTATTTATGCGTAGTATTTCTATGCGTTAGATTACGCAAGAATCGAGGAAGAGCCAGAAGAATCCAAGCACCCGTCGAGGAATCTTATATCGAGACCCGTCGACAGATACGAGCTTCAAGAAAGGACTCGAAGGCACCAACTTCGAAAGAAAAGACTGAAGACCCAGAACTTAACTAATAGGAAAGCGATTACCAGGCAAGCCCTAACTCCCCTTTGATCAAATTGATCCTATGATTGCAAAGAAAACCCACTTAGAGCCTGCTTTCAAATAAAGTATGCATGGTATTTAAAAGTGATTTACATGCTTAGTATGTCCTAAGTACTTGTTGATTGACATGCCTTGTTTCTGCTTACCCTGAATCCTTGTTAAACCTAGGAAACCACATCATTAATTCTTTAATGATGTGAAGGATCAAAATGCTGCTTAGGACCTACTACACCGTGTACTTAATTAATCTTGCTCACATGCTTTTGTGTTAAAATGCGTGAGTGCTTGGTGGTGTGAGTAAATGTGAAAATGGGTGGTTTGGTGATAAAGTGCAACCCATAGTGGGGAATGTTTTGGCGGGATCAGGCGAGGTAGTCCTCAGTGGGGAGGCTATCTCTGGGACGCCCTTCCTCGTGAGGATTGGCTATTGAAGATGCCTGATTCGGTCGTATAAGGACCGGTTCATGTGCCGCCTGGCTTAGCACCTTCCGTACAACCACAAGCCTTGTATGGGAAAGGTTTGGAACCACACCCTACTATAGCGTTCACCCGGTACCCACCAGGAGGCTGGAGTGGCAAACGGAAGCCAGGAGACGGCTCGACGATGTTGGCGTCGAGTCCGGCGTGTGGAGACAATTCTGGCCTGTGGCCATGCTATTATATGATGATGGAAGCCCCTGGTTGGTGATTTTCCGTGGTGGTGCCGTGGTGACGCCAAGTAGGTACGGAACCATTAGTATCCAGTCCAAGCCATTGGCCATGGGGAGGACTGGGTACCTTGTGGGGAAAGTGTACAACCTCTGCAGAGGATAAGAATCTATCCGGATAGTCGTGTTCCACGGTATTGGACAACGCGAAAGCTATGGCCACACAATGATTAGTCTTTCCGGTGTGAGTTATCCTTAGCGTGTTTTTTGGAAAACGCCGGCGTGGAGCCGTGCGCTGGTTTCCTGCCAGCACTTAAAATTTGGGAACTGGCGGGATGGATTGCATCTCCCCCAGGGCCAACCAACCCCACTATATCTAATGGCATACCTGACTGTAGTTTGCGAACTGTTTTGGTTTCAAAAACAACCCTTGCATAAAATTGGCCTTCCGCCGATATGATAAACCTCAGCCTCATCCTTGGTTATACCCTTGCATATATTTACCCCTTGTGTTAGGGTTTGCTGAGTACCTTATGTACTCACGCGTTTGCGATTGTTGTTTTTAGTAGGAGAAGTCTTCGTAGGAGACGACGACGCTTTGGTTTTCGGTTCTGCTTCTCAAGTCTGCCTGTGGCTTGGGTCGTGCTTTCCGCTGTCTGTGTGTGATTGCTTCGCCTTATTTGACGGAAGGACTTGGATACTTCTGCATCCTTGTCGTACCGCCACTAAAGGCTCTTTATATCAGGTACTATATCTCTTTACCTATTCGAAGTATGCTTTTGATTACCATATCTGTGTTCCTGTGCGTATCAGCTACTGATCCAGGGACTGATACATGATGCACAGAGTGCTCCAGAAATGGGGTACGACAGAGTGGTATCAGAGCAATACTTGACCGTAGAACGAAAACCTAGGATTCGTCGTGCTCGAAAAAGACTATTTTCAAAACTAATTGCAAAAATTTTCCGTATAACCTTCCCTTTTCTATTTAAAAACCCCTTGCCCCCTTCGACCGTAAGCAAAGAGACTCACTCAGAAGTGTCCGAGTGCAGAAGCTCTCGAACCAAGGGACAACCACGACTACGTGATCATAGAAGTGGATAAAGTATCGTACCAGGTATACCGCGCCCCAGACATGATTCCTAAGCAAGAGAACAAGATCAATGTAACTCAAGGCACTGGATCACAGACGACATGCTTCAACTGTCGAGACCCTGGACACAAGATTGATGATTGTCCTCCGTATCAACCCAACGGTGAAGCAAGAGCTGCGGTGCCTGACCTGGAGGATGAACTATGTCAACTACCAACATCACCAGAGAAGATTGGATTTTCAGTGCAGGAAAAGTCTGAGAGATAGGAAACATGGAACGACATGGATAACACCAATATGGCGTCAACTCCTGTCGTCGTCGAATTGCTTGAAAAGTTGAGTGGTCTGGAAGAGTCAGTGAAGAAGATGTCACCAAACTTAAGAAAGCTCTGCAACCCAGGAAGGCTAACAAGAACCACAACAAGAAAAGAAAGAACAAGCGTCAGGCATCTGGTCAAGTTACATCTAAGAAGGCCAAGAGAACAAGACTTTGCTACTACTGTAGAGAACGAGGACACATGGTAATCAGCTGTCCTTACTACAGACAAGAACCTACCCTTTACCAATTGGACAATGTGCGTCACAACGCAAGCAGTACAGATCTGCCACCTAATGTTGAACAAAAAGGGACCATAACCAAGTGAGATCTGCGTCCCTGAAGTCCCCAGAAAGAGAAACCAAGGTGGCAATGATTATTATTGGAAACTGTAACCCCTAAGTCAATAAGACGCCTGCGGAAACGCAGTTATGCGACTTGTGCCAAAATTTCCCTAAATAAGTTCTTCATGAAGGCTGATTCAGAGCCTCGCTCAGCATCTTGGAAGAATGTCACGCTCATGTAAGAATAGTAGTACCCATGTATAATAATGGAAGCACTTGTAAGGTACCTTGAGGTCCCGATCAAAGGGATTGAATTAGAGTTGTACATCCCTTTTATGAGCAAGGAAAAGGTGTCAGTGTTGCCTTGACAAAATGTGGATACAAATTACCACTCGTACAAGTTAAGTTGGAATAATGAAAAGCTCAAAAGACCCCAATGGTCATACGACACTTACTCAAGCAACATCATGAGATCAAGGACATGAAGCTCCTTTTTAACGCAGAAATGCGGAGAACAGTTTTTCTTTTAACCGACCAAGTCATATGACCCCATCGTTTCTTTTTGGTCAAAGACTATTGGTCAAGTTCTGATGTCAGTGGAAAAATCGATAGTATATCCACCTTTAAGCCTTAACCCTCGTTCGTAGCACGCGAACACATCAGCCCACAACAAATAAATCGTGTTGATTGTGTGATTCGATGATTTTGTTGATCCTTGTTCCGTGTTTCTTTGGATTGAGTGCTTCTAATCAGATCACACTTCAAAACAACAAAAACTAAAGGTTAATAGCAGCTTAGTGCTAAAATCCCTCTCCTAACCTATACCCAAACCCCTACCCAAGAAGACCCACCGTTCAAGAGGTTTCAGCACAGAGGCAAGACCAATCAAAAGTTTGGCCAACGACAGCTAAGGATCACAGACAAATGGGAAAGTTTGCATGAGGCAGTGCTAAAAAGAATAAAGACGTCAGTGACTTGTTAAACGACAACTCATGAAGAAGAGCCTAACCAAGGAAGTAAGTCAAATGACAGTCAAGAAAATGACAGGAAACTTCAGCCGCCATCACAACTGCCCCAGCTCAAACTCTAAAATTCCGTATCGACCAAGCAACAGGAATTAATGGCTGCAAATCGTGGACCCTCAGCCAAAGAACTTCGCCAGGAATGAGGCTCAAGTTTCTTGTCAATGATAACACTGGCAAAGATCTGTAGGTTATAAATGTTTGCCTCGGAAATGTCCCCAAAGAGACCCGAGAAAGATTGCCAACGACTTGGACCAAAGTGGAATATGAGCCAAGTGAATCGAAAATTTCCTACATTGCAAGCAACAGGAAAGGCAAACCCTTGAAAAGTACTGGTAATACCTGAATACTCAGACGTCTGTCAGATGAGTCACCCAGAAGGTTACCTGACGAAGACAAAAGAGTTCCTTATTAAGCTAAATTCAGGATGAATTTCCCATAGTCAAGAGTGCCTATCAGATGGCAGCCAACGAACTAACAGAGCTGAAGGAACCATTAGCAGAGCTACAAGAGAAACAATTCATCTGGCCAAGCTTTCCTCCTTGGAGATCACCCGTTCTGTTTGTCAAGAGGTCACAGAATGTGCCTTGACTACAATTCATTTCATGAGATTACATCAAGAATGGATACCCACAGCCCAGGATCGATAACTTGTTTGATCAGTTAAAGAAAGCCAAGTTGTCCCTAAGAATGACTTACGGATCCGAGTACTACCAATGGAAGTTTTGAGGTGAAGACGTACTCGAGATATCCCTTGTCATTCGTTACGATCTTCAGCACGGATGTATGGTATTGGAAACAAGATACCATGAAATTGCAAGGTCAAATGATGACAAAACTCTGTCAAATGAGGACAACAGTACTGGGAATGGTGACAAAATACATGACCCTTTGGTCCTAAATTGAGCAGATTAAGAAAAAGTATTTGAAAAGACCGTTGTAGTGATAAATGCACGGGATCGCAATAATCACTGCAACCACATCAACAAGCAAAAATGGCAACCTGAGCTACTATCCGAATTCAAGTGGCTAAATTCCGCTTTGCCAAGCCGGACTAGTTAAGCACCTCCTGTGTTGAACCATTTCTGGACAGTAAGATCTAACCAACTGTAAAGATGGAGTCATGAGACGCAAAAATCGGGTATATAACCTAAAGGCATCCCAGTGTTCCACATAAGCAAACCAAGACGACTCTTGGAAAAGAGTTGTGTCAGTAACATCAACATCAGAGTAGTCCAGTGGTGTGTCATTGGAAACAATCCACTGGTTGTCTCTACAATGAAAGCAGAAAGTTCCTGCTAATGGATTATGCACCCAAAAGGTGGTTAAGCCTTGCATACCAACAGAAGTAACCCGAGGTCAAGGATTTTAAGTGGGGTAGGTACCCCCACCCCCAAGGCAACAAAGATGGAATACATCTCCTATGATGGACTAAGTATACACCTCGAAATGGTTACGGGTTACAGAGACCCTTGGATTGTTATGATGAGATAGAAAGATTATGGTCCTGTGCATACAGAAAGCGCCAACATATCCGAAAGAGAGACAACACTTCGTGGCACATGAGAAACTTATGACAGCAATCAACATACCAAAAAAAAAAAAAAAAAACCGAAGGCCTCAGAAACCATCTTCACTTCACAAGAAAGGCTGAAAAATAAGCTAACGACTTTGCCGCTCAGAATGCCCCAAGACAGCTAAGACCTGGAATGGCTACACGACATCAACAAGAGTAACCCAAGTGAAAATCCTTTTAAGTGGGGTAGGATTTTCTTTTGGATAACCTAAAAGCCTTGAGACCCAAAACCTTAGGCCAGCCGTCCTCTGCAAAAGCGACCGAGCATCGAAGATCTTCAGAAGAAAGAAGCTCAATCATGACCATCCGCAGTTCGAAGTCCACACACCTTGAAGAAAATTTGCTATCGAAGCTCGTGGCATCAAGAAGCCTTCGATGAAATTTTGAAGGTTACACCCGTAAAACAAGAAGACACAAGAGGAGTTTTACGCCATCCAAAGGACCGTTTGAATCTCGGGGACGAGATTCCTTTTAAGTGGGGTAGATCTGTAACACCCCTACTTTTGGAGCAAAGAGAAAAGAAGAGAAGAAAAATAAAAAGGAATAAAAATCACTCAAAATTAAAAATTTTGTCCAACCTCTCACCTTGAAATGAATTTTCAAAATAAAATTCACTAAATAAATTAAACTTAGTTTGAATCTGAAAATTTTGAAATATTTAAAAGTTGTGCTCAAGTGTTTGCTCTCATTTAAAAATGTACTCAAAATTTGAAGCTTTTTGAATTTTCAACAAATAAAATCAAAGTAGGAATTAAATCCCAAATTGATTTTCAAAATTTTGAATTTTAAGCTTGCATAAACTTCACCATATGCATTTCTGAGTTTTATTTGATTTATTTTGAGTGTTTGTTCAAGTTTTATTTTTGTCTGAATTTGAAATTCTTTCAAATTCAAATTCCAGAAAAAGAGAGCTTATTTCTAAACTCCAAACCGCCTTCGGGCCGAAATTCCTTTCCGGCCCAGTCCGCACCCCCTCCTTCCTTCTCCCGCGCCAGCCCACCTCCAGCCCAGTGCCGCGTAGCCGAGCCCACACTCCCCTCTGCCGCTGACACGCGGACCCCACGCCCGTCGTCTACCTCCGGACGACGCCGGCGTGAATACCGCCGCGCCCATCCCGGCTTGCTCCCTGACACCGTCCCGTCGCATCCAAGCTGCTGCAGCCATGCCGTCGTCGACGTCACCCACGAGGCTTCCCCGCTCCTCCTCCCCGTCGTGTCCCATCGCTCGGCCAAAATATCTCGCCGGAGCGAGATATTTTCCGGCGCCTTCCGTGGCGGCCACGCCTCTCGCCGCCTATAAAGCCCACCGGAGACTTCCTCGAGCTTCCTCTTTTCCTTCGCGCACGCGAACCCTTCGCCTCTCTCTCTTCCCTTCCTCCTTCTCCGGCAACCTAGGGTTCCGGCCATCTCGTTGCCTGCCTCGCCCCGACGTCCTCCTGCCCACTTGAGCTCGAGGTGAGCATCTCTGTGCTCCCCTCTCTCTCCTGCTTCTCTCCTCTTTCCCTCCACCCCTCTCGCGCGAGCTCGCACCGAGCCACCGCCGCCGCGCAAGGTTCCCCTCGTCGTCGGCCATCATTCCGGCCGCGCCTGCCCGAGCCGAAGCGCGCGTTGCCTTGCCACGTCCTTGCGCACCTGCTCGACTGCGCGCGCAAGCCCCCACGCGCGCGAACCTAGTTTCCCCCCTTCTCACCGGAGCACAGCCGCCTCCGGCGATGTCGCGCCGCCGCTTGGCGCGCCCCCGTCGACACCGTGAACTACCCACGGCTTCGTCAGCGTGAGTCGCTCCCCGACGGCCGCTTCCCGTCGCCAGCCGAGCACCCCACGCGCCGCCGGTGAGGATCCCGGTGAGCAACCGCCGCGCACGCCCGTCCCGGTCCACGGTGGACTCGTGGACCGCGGCCCCGCCCCGGTCCACAGAGCCATGAACTCAGTCCATGGGTTTTCCAATTGGAAAATAATTCCCAAATCCCAGAAAATTCCCGGGCCCTGTACAATTTGCAGATAAACCCCTGACCTTTTAAATAATCATGTTTAAGCCCTGCCTTTTTACAGAAAAGTACCTAAACTTTTCTGTAATTATAATTTAGCCCCCATCTTTTTACACCGAGGTCCCTAAACTTTCCCTAATTACATATAGGTCCTCTTAACTTCTCTGTAATTACAGGAAAGTCCTCTGTAATTACAGATAAGCCCCCAGAACTTCAAATATCCATATCTTTTCAACCATAGCTCCGTTTTGGGCGATTCTTGCGCCCACGCGTTCGTAGAAACGCGTAGTACCTTATGGTACTATTACTGGAGCACCATCTTTGACCTAGATACCATCAATGACCCAAAACCCTCTCACCTATTGTATCTTTTCCCGGCAGCTACGCGATGTCTCGCACGTCGCAATCATTGTTCATCCAAAACTTAACCAATCCTGTGATGCTAGTTATTTAGTACCCTCCACACACACCCCGCTCTATTCCTATCTTACATATTCACTCCTTTATCTATTAGCAATAAACCTTTTATGTCATATCGCTTGGAACCAAGCAATCTCTCGTGTCGTTTCACTTAAAACCCCGAACCTTCCTTTATATCACAAATCCAAACTCCAAACCTAGCCTTGACCAATCATCGCTCAATCAAACTTAACCCAACAATGCCTGCAACACCTATTCCAAAGCCCTCACCAAAACCTACCAAACCCTATCAATTCGTCGTCCTCTTTTTAAGTGCTCTTTTATTGGATCTTATTGGAGTTGTTATTTCATTGTTATTTTAATTGCCAGTCGTCTTTATTTGATCTTAGTGTTTTATCTGCAGTCGTGCATACATGTCATACATGTTCACGTACACGTACCATCGTCGTGCGTCCGACGCATGACGACCAATCAATAATAACTTAGTCTTAGTAATTAATCAATCTAGTAATTAATTAATAGCTAAAATCAATCATTAGTTAATAAGGTATAGGAGCCCTAAACTGACGCACCTCGCACTTCGTACACGTGTTGCATGAACCTTTATATAGGTTACTACCTGTATGAAGGCTAGTGCCACGAACGTACAAAGAACACGTACACCCGCTGTCCCCGTCACTTCATGCATTCATGCTCTTCTCTTCGTGTTTAGCATCTCTCATTACACCAAAAGCCATAGAGTACGATGCATCGCTCCTAATGGCCTTTATAAGGTAACAAAACCTCGTTAAAGTAAAACTGGATGCATCATCCGTGTCTTGAGTCATTTGTTCTTCATTTGATGTCTATCGGTTTTTATTGGAGTTAATTGGATCTTATTCGGCTCTTCTCGCTTTTTATTTTCTTTTGCGGTAGTTTATTTATGCGTAGTATTTCTATGCGTTAGATTACGCGAGAATCGAGGAAGAGCCAGAAGAATCCAAGCACCCGTCGAGGAATCTTATATCGAGACCCGTCGACAGATACGAGCTTCAAGAAAGGACTCGAAGGCACCAACTTCGAAAGAAAAGACTGAAGACCCAGAACTTAACTAATAGGAAAGCGATTACCAGGCAAGCCCTAACTCCCCTTTGATCATATTGATCCTATGATTGCAAAGAAAACCCACTTAGAGCCTGCTTTCAAATAAAGTATGCATGGTATTTAAAAGTGATTTACATGCTTAGTATGTCCTAAGTACTTGTTGATTGACATGCCTTGTTTCTGCTTACCCTGAATCCTTGTTAAACCTAGGAAACCACATCATTAATTCTTTAATGATGTGAAGGATCAAAATGCTGCTTAGGACCTACTACACCGTGTACTTAATTAATCTTGCTCACATGCTTTTGTGTTAAAATGCGTGAGTGCTTGGTGGTGTGAGTAAATGTGAAAATGGGTGGTTTGGTGATAAAGTGCAACCCATAGTGGGGAATGTTTTGGCGGGATCAGGCGAGGTAGTCCTCAGTGGGGAGGCTATCTCTGGGACGCCCTTCCTCGTGAGGATTGGCTATTGAAGATGCCTGATTCGGTCGTATAAGGACCGGTTCATGTGCCGCCTGGCCTAGCACCTTCCGTACAACCACAAGCCTTGTATGGGAAAGGTTTGGAACCACACCCTACTATAGCGTTCACCCGGTACCCACCAGGAGGCTGGAGTGGCAAACGGAAGCCAGGAGACGGCTCGACGATGTTGGCGTCGAGTCCGGCGTGTGGAGACAATTCTGGCCTGTGGCCATGCTATTATATGATGATGGAAGCCCCTGGTTGGTGATTTTCCGTGGTGGTGCCGTGGTGACGCCAAGTAGGTACGGAACCATTAGTATCCAGTCCAAGCCATTGGCCATGGGGAGGACTGGGTACCTTGTGGGGAAAGTGTACAACCTCTGCAGAGGATAAGAATCTATCCGGATAGCCGTGTTCCACGGTATTGGACAACGCGAAAGCTATGGCCACACAATGATTAGTCTTTCCGGTGTGAGTTATCCTTAGCGTGTTTTTTGGAAAACGCCGGCGTGGAGCCGTGCGCTGGTTTCCTGCCAGCACTTAAAATTTGGGAACTGGCGGGATGGATTGCATCTCCCCCAGGGCCAACCAACCCCACTATATCTAATGGCATACCTGACTGTAGTTTGCGAACTGTTTTGGTTTCAAAAACAACCCTTGCATAAAATTGGCCTTCCGCCGATATGATAAACCTCAGCCTCATCCTTGGTTATACCCTTGCATATATTTACCCCTTGTGTTAGGGTTTGCTGAGTACCTTATGTACTCACGCGTTTGCGATTGTTGTTTTTAGTAGGAGAAGTCTTCGTAGGAGACGACGACGCTTTGGTTTTCGGTTCTGCTTCTCAAGTCTGCCTGTGGCTTGGGTGGTGCTTTCCGCTGTCTGTGTGTGATTGCTTCGCCTTATTTGACGGAAGGACTTGGATACTTCTGCATCCTTGTCGTACCGCCACTAAAGGCTCTTTATATCAGGTACTATATCTCTTTACCTATTCGAAGTATGCTTTTGATTACCATATCTGTGTTCCTGTGCGTATCAGCTACTGATCCAGGGACTGATACATGATGCACAGAGTGCTCCAGAAATGGGGTACGACAGTAAACTAACAATATTAGGACGTAAGCGTATGCCTCCGCCAACGCCAGTAGTAGCCCGTATCCCAGGTGGGCCTGGTACGTAATGTGGTTCCCTCATTGCTCGCCTAATCCTTAGTGTTTGTTTCCTAATAACATCAGCGAATCCAAGTAACTAATATATCTGCTGCATTGCATATAACCAGGGGTTCAAGCTAATGGTGGTGAATTCACGATGCCAATATTGGGACGTGGGGCCCCGGCTCATGCTCCCCCAAGTCCCGGTATGCCTCATGGTTTCCTCTTTACTACTCTAATCCTTGTTGATTCTTAACAAATGCTTTCACATTGAAATTGATTGACAGACATCCCCGAGGTAATCAACATCAGCCCAAGGGTTCAAGCTGATGGTGGTGAATTCACGCTGCCAATATTGGGACGTGGGGGCCCGGCTCTGTCACCGCCGGCTCATGCTCCCTTAGTCCCGGTATGTCTCGTGGTTTCCTGTTTACTACCCTAATCCTAATCCTTATAGTTGATTCTTAACAAATACTTTCACATTGAAATGATTGAACAGATGTCCCCAAGGTAATCAACATCGGCCCATGCCTCCGAAGCGATAACGAAGGTGGCATCCACACCTTCTGCCTCAAGCAGTGCATGAGCATAGGCTACGTTGGTGGGCAGTGTGACATCCTGCCCAACGGTTTCCCCGGCGGATGCTCCTGCCAAAACCATATTTAAAGCCATGCGTAGGCTAACCGCCTGATTGGAGCTAGCAATAATCTGCTCTGCTGTACGAAGACAAATAAGATTTATCTTGGGCAGTTCCATCTTTGTCCAGGAATATATATTAGAAAGGCATAATGTTTGCGTCACTCGTGAATTAAGCAGTACTAGTGAGAATCAATATTCTGCCTTTTGTAATGTGCCTAATCACTCATAAATCAAGCACTAGTATTCATGATATATGTCTCAGAAGGCATGACGGCAAGTGGGCAATTTTTCCTCCAAACCTGTAATGGATACTAGAATGGGTACGCAGAGTCAACCTTATCTCATCAACAGAGAGACGTCGTTGTTAGTAATTAACGCAAGAACTTGGTATGTGCAGCATTACATCTGAACTGATCGGCGCGCGATACAACAGGCAGGCGCATGAGTTGAATGGATGAGCTTGCGGTTTTTCTTTTTACGAATCTACAACTAATGAATTGGGAAGTGGTCGTCCGCGCACCCTGGATGCGGCTTCGCTGCTCCCATTCCCTACTCCCATCCCTGCTCCCGCTATGTGGCTGCATCTAGTTGGTTCCTGTTTTCATGGTGGCCCCAATATCTCTTCCTGATAATCAGGCTGTTCGGCAGGCTGCAGCTGCGGCTGCAGAAAAATAACTGTAAACACTGTAGCTGCTGCTAAAGAAATAACTGCAAACACTGTAGCTGCTGCTGCTGCATGCTGCAAAACATCCAAACGAACAGGCTTAATAACGGCGTGACCGCTCCTGTTTCTTCTTTCTCTGCCGTGACATGAACCTAGCGGCGAGAACAATTTCCCAAGCCACACCACGTTGTGCGAATCCAGTTCGCTCCGGTTGGCCGCACTCCGAAGCACACTGCTGGCTAAGCATCATCGTCAGGCCGTCGTTAGTCAACTGCAGACGCAGAGGCAACTCGGAGCCGTCTCCACGAGAAGGTGGGCATGGACACTGCCCTACTCTCACCGAGACTGTGCAAATCGTCGAGTGGAGCCATTTTTTCGCGCTCACAACTCGCGCCGGCGAGCCGCGCCACGACGCGCGATCGAGCGAACCTGATGCCAGCCAGCCATCGCCTATCGCCTCTCGGGCCGCTCAAGGGAAAAAAATTCTATGCGAACCGTCCGCAAACTGGCTTTGTGCGGCCCCACCTGGATGACTGACGCGTGGCCTACGTGGGTGAATCCAACGGCATCTGACCAGGCACGGCTTGGCTTCCGCACGACGCGCTCCCTCGGCTCCAGCAGACTCAGCTTGACCCACGTCAAGACTATTTCGCATTCGCAGCCGCCGGGCACGAGGACGCCGCCGCTGCTGCAGGGCATGAGGCCGACGCCGCTCCCGCCGGGCACGAGGACGCCGCCGCTGGCTCAACCGCCATGCAAGAGGACTACCCAGCCACCTATTCGTCACTCAAACCTAACTGAGTTTAATGACTGAATGAAGGGATCCTTCTCCTCCAACATGCCAAATCGAAGTCGGACAAGGGAGGCGAAGTGGATGCAGCGGCGGCGACGAGTACCTTGAGCATTCGAGCTTCGCTCGCCTGGAGCCGAAACGCCCGGAGCAAAATTGAGGCGAGCTGCAAAGGGAGCGAGCCGCGTGCGTTTCTGGGGGACTGGGAGTCGTGGGCTTGCGGGAGCGAAGCTTGACAGCGCCGTTGGATTCGCCCACCCTGTCCACGCGTCGGCCATCCGAGGTGGGGCCGCATAGAAGCCAGTTGCGGACGGTCCGCATTCAATTTTCTTCCCGCTCAAGACTATCTTTGAAAAATCAAGCTTGATGGAGGTATCGCGAGGGACATCAAGCCTCACCGCCGATGACCATTATCGCTTCCTTTCTTTATTTTAACGCCGGACATTCTAGTTATACAACGCGTAAACATGTTTAGGGCTCGTTCGGTTGCAACCGGAACGGCTCGGAACGTGGGCGATCCGCGCGGAACAGTTGGGCCAAGAATGAAACTCGGTCTGCTACGAAACGGTCGTTCGGTTAGACCTGGCCCAAAATGAAAATGGGCCGGAACGACCCTTCCACCCCCTCCATCCGCGCGGAACTGGGCCGTGTCATCGACCCTGTGGAACAGAACCGTCTCGCGAGACGTGAAGGGTGGGGCGACAGGAGGCGGCGGCGGCGGCGGCGACTCGAGGCGAGAGGCAACGGCGGCGGCGCGAGGCGACGGCGGCCCGACCCATCCACGACGGCGAAGACGGCGTCCTCCGCCTCGTGCCTGCTTCTCTCCGGTACTCCCTTCGATCTCCTCTTCCCTCCTTTGCGCCCTAGGTTCTTGTTCTTGAGGTGCTGGCTGGTCTTTCTTCGAACGGTGCGGATCTAGGCCGATTTTGCAGGAGATGGCACAGAGCGGGGTGATTGGGGGCTCTGTGCTTGGTGGCGCTGTCGGTGGTTCAGGAGATTGCTGCTCTGTCGCCGGAGCTTTTGCTGCTGTAGTGCAGCTCTGGTGTTGTAGTGCAGCTCCCCGGTAAAATGTCATGCATAGCAGCAGATGCCGCATCACTACTAGAACTAGTGCAAAACGACGATGCCTCATTGCTTCAATTTTCCTGGTGTTGGCAGAGCAGCCTATGCCCTGTTCCCCCTGAGACAAACTAGCACTTGGGAAAAATTCCAACTAGCACTTGCAGATTTTTCATCTCTAATCGTGTCTTTTGCTTAGGGCTGTCGTAGGTCGGCGGCATTCTGGTAGTTTTGTGCGCAGGGAAAGAAGCGAAAAATTATGCACAGTAAATTCTTTACATGAATCAACTGCAAAGCCGTGAAGTGCTTGCTTTGCTCCTGTTAGTTTCTACTAGTATTCAGACAGTAATTATGTCGTGCTAGTCACAACTGTATCAAGTCCTAAGATTAATTTCACCACTCTCTATACTATTACAGCTACAATGCGCATTGCCGACACTGGGCTACAAAAAAAGAACTCAGTGACCTATAACTGCTCATTTCGTGACTTCAATTGCATAAGCTAGTAGCTGTGCAATTGAAATTTTGCTAGCATCTAATTTATTCTAGTTCTTTTCAGTCAGCACTTTTTGTCAGTTAAAAAACCTCCAGTTTGACTTGTTTGGTTAACTGAATCACTAAAAATATAGCCAACACATTTTACTTGTTTGGTTAATCTATCTGTTGCTATTGTTCTTTGCCGAGCTCAAATTTTCCTTGTTACTTGTAGATCCTTCCACCGGCAGTTAGAGTTGGGGAAGACGAACCTCCACCGTCTTGGAGTCCAGTGGCAACTCCAGAGGGTATTTTCTTCCCTCTTTCTTTGCTTTGAATTCTTTGTAAATCTGGGCATGAAAATAATGGGAACAACCATGCTGGTTACTAATCTGACATGAATACATTTTATGAAGAATCCTGCTTATTTAAACCTGCAGCACAATTGTCACACTTTTTTTCTCTGAACCTAATGCTTTCAGTGTGCAATGACTTCTTTCTACAAACCTTGTTGTAGCTCAAGGCTGTACTCCGAAAGAATCCTAGCATGCTAGTCACATAATGTTGTTGTAGCTGTTGTTTGAGTTTTTATCTCTCTTGTTATTTTCTCAAGAGTTTCTACCAACAAACGTGTGCAGGACGCAGTGTTGGAGTCTTGCCAAGGCCGAGAAGCTCAAGGCTGAGTACACCAAGAACTTGGACTCCTAGAACAAGCAGTCACAGGAGACACCTAGCACTACTGCTCAACACAATGGCTATGGTGTCCCACATCCTGTCTTACATGCAGAGCGCACTTTCATGAAGACATTTGCTACATCACTCGTTTAACTCATGAAGCCTTTTGCTTAGATGTGAACAGATGTTAGATGTTAAATTAATGGCTCATAAACTTAGATGTGAATTCCTTGTATGTATACATATGTGATCCTGCCAAAAAACTGTACTTGTGTGCTTAGATTGTAGAATATCCATGCATGGCATTTTGGGGCAAGATATGTGAATTTCTGGTTGCTGGGATAACATATGTGAACTTGTGGTTGCTGCCGATTAAAAAATTATGTTAGACGTTCACAAAATTGAATAATGCTTGGCCAAATCTATAATGTTGTGTCCTGTTGTCCAAGATCTCATGATTGATTCCTGGGGACCTGCCGAACGCCCAAATTTTGCAAGCATGATTGGTTCCTTGCCAGAATATAACCACCAGGTTTGAGTGTTAGACATGGATTCACTGGATCCTGGGATGGAATGGAATCATGCATGGAACCAATCAGGAATAACCGAACGAGGTCTTAATTTGGAGATGCTGCTAACGACGTCAAGCAATGGACAGGAGCTTCATTGCGCTGGGCCACCAAAACAACAAGACCCAATAGAAAAATGCCGCGTGGCGGGAGCACCTACGGGAGCAGGAAATGGGAGTAGGCAAGCCGCATTTATTCCGCCCCCGAAAAAACCGTAATCGGCTCCTTTGAGTCCCCGCACGCACCCTTGCGATCCTGAATGCGCGTCAGATTTTTCGGTTTTGAAAACGCCGTGCAATCGCCTCCCCACGACTCGACGTGATTGCCCCCAACTCCCACCAGGTCACTACGTCGTAACTCCCTCGTCGCACAATTTCTCCCGACATCATCCGCCGTGCTGTTCTCCCCTGCGCAACGCCCACGCTCGGCTGCAAACTAGGTCGCCGTCGTTGATCTCCGTGCAATGAAGGCCACCGCTGAGGAGAGTAGCCGCCGTGGAGGCACCGTCGCGGCATGCCGAAGAGCACAATTGCCGCCGACCCATGGTCTCTTGTAGGTGAAGCGCGGGGGCAGCCGCACTCAAAATCCTTCATCGAGCGTCGACCTGATGGGATGGAGGGCCTTCTGGATGACGGCGGCGCTCTGGCGAATCGATCCGAGATGTTAGCAGCGGAAATGACTTCACGCGATCTTGCTTGGTCCATCAACTTCTCTCCGTGCTGCAGTAGTGCACTCCAGCTAAGCCTCTCATGATCTAGCCTCTATCATATTGACTGTGAGTACTTAGTAAAATCTGTATAGAGATTAAATACGTGATGCATTCTTCAGTTTCGGATTAGTCGACTGATCCTTTTAGAAACCCCTTTAACTGCATTCTTTGAAGCCTTCTTATTTTCCAGTTTATGCAATAGCAGTTTAATATGAATGCGCGCCAATGCGGGAGCCTTTTGTACCAAGTTTTATGATGCTTGCTTCAAAAGTTTTGTAGGTACATCCAGCCTTTATATTCAATGGTGAATCGACTGCTTATTTCCACTGTTTTTTAAATTTACTATTTTTCCAAGCCATTACCTTCATATTACTATTTCGTCATAAGATCATGCTTGATGAAGTCAGCACAGAGAAAAAAAAAACCTGGCTCACATCGAGGACATGCTGCAGTGGATTAAATACTCGCAGGCACTTGACAAGGAGATGGGCTTCTTATTGTGCAATGAAGATAACTGAACACAGACAAATAGTTTCAAGGTTCGGCCACATTGCGTAGAGATCTCTACTTAGATTCACTTTCATCATTCAGACTGCTTTTTTTTTGTTCGACAAGCCAAACTTCTGTTATTCATCAAAAAAGAAAATAAAAAGAAAATCCATAGTGCGAAGTGCTGTTCATTTTATAGCTTTTGCATGCCAGATGTTTGATTATTTGATTCCCATACACTGTATATGCCTTATTTAGCACCAGGTCCTATTTGGTTCAGACAAGATCTGATTCACTGCCACCCCCGGCAGGTATGTAAGCAGCATGCTCCTCTCCCAACTCTTCCTTCTCAATGCCTTGTAGTATTCTTTCGAATAGTACTAACAGCTCCAATGTATAGTAGGCCATGTGAAAGTTTGTAACTGAACCTAGCTATTGTTTTCTTGTTCGTTTCAGTTTCAGGGGACAAACGTATTGCTTTGGGTTGTATTGAATCCTCTCCTTTTGGGCTTTCGGAATTTACTTTTCTTCAGTTAGGATTTGGGAGTTGCAGCATTTTCACCTCCAGGGATCTGCATTGCTGGCCAAAAGGAGGTAAATTGTTGTAATGATTCTACTTATTTCAGTGTGTCTTTTTTTTTTGGACATCTATCTCTAGGTCCTCCGGTTGAGAAAATAACTCACTTACCACATTACCGTACGGATATTGCCTGATATGCAGAAACTCTCAGCATTGCCTGCACTCGCTGTCAATGGTCATGGATTATTAGATTTATTAAAAATAAAATTGTCGATGGGAACTACCATACAGATATTTTTCATGCCGATGCAGTAGATTCATTTCTATGTTAGTTTGCTTGTATGTGTAAGAATACATCCATTTATATATTATTAGTTTTGTAGCAGACTCTTATTATTTATATGACCCAATAAAATAGTTATATAATAATCAGCTAAAAATGTCTATATAGTCTTCAACTATGTGTAAAGCACATACAACTTCCTGAAGAAAAGTAACATTACATATACAAATTGAAGCCTGTTGGGTCTGTCACTCTGATTTGATAAGGTAAGGCAGTTTCAAATGCAAATTCAATCTCTTTTTCATTCCTCCAGTAAATTCTCTATTCAGTCTACTTATTGTCATACCCATACCGAGTATCAATTGTTAGGCATTGGTAAACTGTGTAGCAATTCATTCCTGAGAGATATAATTCAAATGTTTTACTATCTAAAGGCATCATTTTAGTAAGTACCAGATATAATTCTTACTTTTTGATATGACTCTGAATACCTAACAGATCAAGAAAGTAAAACAGCCCAAGGAGATGTATGGTATGATTTCGTCTAGGAGTCTTGCAGATGACATCTCATCGCACGAGACTGTTGCAATGTTAGTCAAGCTATGGATTCCTTGCATTGCAGTAGCTATTTCACACTATGGATATATCGCCAAAAAAAAAAAAAAACTACTCTGCTGGAGACTATGACCAAGGTTTATATGTTGCAATATGCATGATGGATAGTACATGATTTGTGTGCCTAGAGTAGAAAAGTAATTAAGAAAAGTATTTTCTATAATATCATTGGCAGATACTGAGTTGGTTGCAGAAAAACACATTTGTATCTCTTATGCTATGATTGAGCATTTGGGATTACAGATAGACTTTTGGACGGGTTTCTGAAATTCTGGCAATGTTTATTCCCCATTGTAAAGCATTTATATGTCTTGATCGTGATTAAGTGGTCATATATATGGGATGTCTCATGGGTGCTTTGAGTTGGTGGTGGAAATTACTCTAGCTGTTGAGTATTATGAAACAATAATGTAAATGGCATTGTCATTATTGAGGGGACTAGGCAAAAATTTAATTCCCATTACAATGCAGGGGCGTTCAGCTGCATTGTCAAATTTAATTAGTTTATGAATACATGTATCTCGATTCATTTTTTCAAAAGAGTTATTTGAAAACCAGTTTGGAATGTTGTCATACATGCAATCCAAGTATTTCCTTTCGAAGCTCTTTACACGTTGCAATAACTATATTACTCCCTCCATTCTTTTTTTGATGTCCTTTCAGACAAGGTTTCTAGTTCATTTTTAGTTCATTCTTGTTGTCTGAAACGACAACAAAAAAAGAATGGAGGGAGTAGCATATTTATGGTCTCTAACTGGGACTAAGAGCCTTCATGCCTGGATAGATCGACGAATTAGGTTGATTTAACCCAGTTAAGTTAGTGTTTCCTATCAGCAGTAAGTTTAACATCTCTCATCTCTGATTCCCTCTATCAATAATTCAATATGATTATATGTACCTATCCTGTATATTAGAGGATAGAGAGAGAGAAAAAAAGGAAATTTACATCTTTACTTGACTTCTTGTGTGCCATTGTGAATTATAAAACAACATTGAATTGTGGAAGACAAGTATTAAGGCATCCGTGGCAACGCACGGGCACTCGCCTAGTTTTTGATTGACACCCGAAGCTGCAGCGTCCTCTCGTGAAGCGGCAACAGGGAACAGTTTAAGGCCTAACGATGCGCCCGGCGGCGCTTTGTCAGATCGAGTCTCAGAGACGGCGTCGTCCCAAGGCCTCTATTTTCATCTTTCCATCTTTGTGGTAGGCAGTACCGGTGGTAGGTTCATGGTACTCTGCATGGTGAGCTCGGGTGACTTGGGGGGAGCGCGCAGCGGCGAAAAGGCCGTGCCGATCGAGCGACACCGACGCGACGAAACAGCGACGCCGAGGAAGTGACCAGACCATGATGACCGCCGCGGAAACGATGGTGCGCTGTTCTCCTTCTCCCGTGGCGTGCCGAGAGAGAAGGAGGCCAGCAGCGAACAGGACGGCCGCGAACGCTGCGATCACGGGGAGGCCCTTCGGTCACTGTGATGCGGGCAATATCGT
This sequence comes from Eragrostis curvula, assembly GCA_007726485.1. Taxonomy (NCBI): domain Eukaryota; kingdom Viridiplantae; phylum Streptophyta; class Magnoliopsida; order Poales; family Poaceae; genus Eragrostis; species Eragrostis curvula. The sequence continues at coordinate 49,249,589 of CM017439.1, forward strand.
TGCCGCGGCACCGCGGTTGTTGCAGAGGATTGTCGGCCCGGGGGTGGTCGTTATTCGAAATAGCGACCACCCCTGGGTCCATTCTGACAGTTGGATCAGCCATGTGCGGACCACACCAAAGCGGGCACTTGCGAGGTTCCTTTCGCCTTCCTTCCTCTCTCGCTCTCCGCCGTTCTCCTCGACGATGCGCTGAGCTCGGGTCGGTTGACTAGCGGCGCCGTGCCGCCGTCCTGGGAGAACTGGTTTTGGTTGGCATCATACAGCGCCAATGCCGCGCCAACGGACACCGACGCCGCGGAAACGATCGCGCGCTGTCGTCCTTGTCCCGCGGCGGGCCGAGACCCAGAGCAGGAGGCCGGCAACAGACAGAAATTCAGCGAACGCCGCGACCGAGCAAGGCGAGTGTCCACGACAAGGGAACATGCATGCATGGCGACGCCGTCGTCTCTGGCCAGAGCGCCGGCGTCCGCATCTGAACGTATTAGATGGAGGAGAAGCTCGCGCGTGGTGTAATGTAAAGCGCCTAGCTCACTCACGGCGGCGTGGTTGCCGTACGTCCAGGATGTCTCGGCCTGGGGGTGCATGGTTGCTGTTTGGTTTGTCAGAGCAGAGCCGTTCGCTGGCCATATCAACGCGGGCGTTTGCACTGTAGCGACATCGTCTTTATCCACCTTCCCGCCGCTGTTCCCCTCGAGACGACGCGCTGAGCTCGGGTGAACTTTCTCCCTGTAATTGCCTTCATTTTCTTCGTGCAAATTGGTGCTACCAGGCACCATTTTGTTTGTTTTGCTGCACTCTGCTTGTCTAGTGTGTGAGCCTGCAGGGTTGGTATTGGTATTTCGGTGCTGGGGCAAATTTCAAAATGGACCCCACCTTCAAATATGAAGCCGCAATTAAAGATTAGAGCAGGAAAATTTAAATTCCTCCAAAAATATTCTGGTAATTATGGAAATTGATTGTTTGTTGATGTGTTTTTTTGTGTGTCTGTGTCCATAAATGAAGTATTATAGATGTTCAGCTTTGACTTTTACAAGTTAGCACTAATTTATTTCCTGCCAGGAGTGTATGCAATATCTATTTAGCAGTGGCCGATTTGTTGGCAATATTTAAAGGCAACGTATCCTATGAGAACCAGGTTCGTGTGAGAACTATAAGAACTTCAATTCGGATCACATGATTTCGATCCAATGGGGCGTATGAATTCAGGTGGGAGGGTGGATTTGCAAAATCACCGCCCACTTAATAATACTTTTGCAAATTCCCCCTCCTACCTCTCCCTATACGCCCCCCTTGGATCAAGATCATGTGGCCCAGATTGAAGTTCTCATAGTTCTCATACGAACCTGGTTCTCATAGGATACGCTCCCATATTTAAATTGCTGCTTATTAATCGTCGACATGGGCCATCAGTGTTAACATTTGATTCCTTCCTATAAATAAGCACACATATTTCTTCTTCTCATCATCGATCTGTAGCCATGGCTCACACCTCAGCGTTAGCATCGCTCCTCCCACTCCTACTCATGGTGCTCTTGGCCACCTGTAAGCACACTAGAGAATTTAGCAGATCAAGTACATCAACACATCAAATTACTTGAAGTACGGATAACTTTCACTGTTGTGTTCCATGTATACAGGTGCTCAAACTGATGGGAGTGAATTCGTAATCCCAATATTGCGACATAAGCCCCTAACGCCGCCAACACCGGAGGATCCCCCTCATCCGCCCTGTACTCCTAGCTCAGGTAAAACCTAAATTAGTGAGGCAGGCTCATGTAAGATGGCCATATGATTCATTCGTTTTCTCGCTTATTAATCCATGTAATTTATTCCCGACAAATCCTTTCCATTTTTTTAAGCACCTGGAGGGGCAAAGCCACTACAACAAATAACATATTAATAATATAGGGTCTAGAGGTTCATACATGAAAGAAAAAACTAATCTTAGAGAAAAGGAAAACATTCTGAAAGTAAAAGCCAAAGAAACTAAAACTAGGTCCATGACGCAATCCAGTTTTTCAGGTTGTTCAAATGCCGGCCTTTCGCTCAGAGCAAAAGTCCCCAATGTGATCAACATCGGAGCCTGTCAAAACGACAACGAAGGTGATGGCCATGCTGTCTGCATCAAGCAGTGCATGGACAAAGGCTACGCTGGAGGGCGTTGTGATATCCTGCTCAATGGCCCCCCTGGCCACTGCTCCTGCATGAACTATATTTACGGCCATGCGTAGGATAACCCAACCGACGATGTTATGTATTGGTATCTGATAATATCGATCTATGCATGATCGGAGATAGCAATGTACTTCAGGCAGAATAATTATGATTTATTTTGACTGGTGACTTCTGTCGCTCTCCATCATTTACAGTTTAGTTTGCAATTCCTCTTTGCAATCCCATATGCGATAGAAAACCTCATGAGCAGAGTTCAAGTTTGATAACTGCAGTCTTCTATCTTCCAGTTGCAAGGTGACCTGCGTAAAAAAATACACGCGCCACATCCTCGCACTAGTACAATGAGGGCTTTTAGTGGCGGTCGTTTTGGCCTAGCAGTGGCGGACAAGGCGAGCGCCATTGCGCTAACGCCACTGCTAGGTCCCGGGTTCGGTGGCGGACGGATCGTCCGCCACCTCGAGACGAAGACGGTGGCGGACGCTGACGCCACAGCGTCCGCCATCGAACCAACAGCAGGGGTGGCGGACAAAGATGACGTCACCGTGTCCGCCACCTGTCAGGCGCCCAACAGAGGCGGTAGAAGTGACGTCACCGTGTCCGTCACTCGACTGCTGACGTCACCTCATCCGCCACTTGGCTCGTTCGAGCAGTGGCGTTTGACGATGTCAGCATGTCCGCCACTGCTGGCTCATGACAGATTCAAAATTAATCTGAAATTTCAATTTAACCAGGCCAGCAAATTCAAAATCACACGCATTTCAAATATTTCATCACAAATCATCACAGATCATCATAGAAAGACATCAAACAAGTAAAGTTCGATAATAATAACCAAATATCATGTAACAACACAAGTTCATCCCTCCATATATACAAAAACGACACAATTGTTCATGGGGCCAGAAACCGCACATCCTTCACATCCTTGTCATACACCCAACTATAGTCTATCTTGTTCCTTTGAGCGGCAATGTCATCCTTCCAATTTTGCTCAATTGTGGTCTGTTGATGACTTATAGCTGCTTTCCCAGTCCAAAAACATAAGTCTGGGAATTGTGCCAACTTTCCCTTTGGATCAAAATAATCGCCGCCGGGGTAGATAAGGTGATGCATGATGAAGCGACATATCTTTGATGTGAAGCCATATAGTGAAGCGTCGCTGAATCCAGCTAGCCCTTTCTTAATAGTGTCCTGCACACATGACAAAAACACACATCAAATTTGCGTTAATGAAAACAAACATTTTAATTATATGCAAAAGATTGTAAATATATGCAACTAGTACTTACATGTTTTGTCGGATCTTCCCGGGGCAAATGTGTAAACTTGTTATGCACGGCCAAGGATAGCCAGTCCATCACGTAATAACCACAATAGTTAGTCCCTGGAGGTTGTTTTCTACACTGAAAAAACAAATGCAACTGTTGTTAGTGTTTTGTTCGCAATATAACAAAAGATTATAGTAAAGATGAGACCATGATGTTCCGCAGTCTGAAGGGCAACGGTTAGCTCTTGATCCGCTTCCTTTCCTTTCAGCTTCTTCGCCTTTTGCGTTGCAGCAAAGGCTCTGGCTCGCTCCAACACAGCCGCCACTAGGGAGTTTTTTGGGACCAACTGCCCGTTACCAAGTTTCTTTAGCCGTGCAAAGAGCCAGTTTCGAGTCCTGACGGTGCATGATCCAAACTCGCTTTCTCTTCCAGCTTTGCGGTCTTCTTCTTCTTGCCTCCTCCATATTGGGATCTTGGCCTTGTAACCACCAGGGCCAAGATTATGATGGAGCACGTTCTTTTTATTCATGGCAATGAAAATTTTGCTCAGCGCCTTGAACTCATCTGAGCTCCTCGACTGGATAAATGCCCTCCAATCATCAGGTGTGATGAAGCCAAATTGCTCGAACGGGCTCCGACCCTTTTTGATGTAGTTCTTGTCCAGGTTGTGCCTGAACGTACGGAGGCACTTGGCCATGGTCTTCAGAGTAGCGGCCTTGCCTGCTTCAAGAAATTCATCTGGGAAAATGTATTTTTCTTTCATAAACTTCCACAATCGTTCCTTCTCTTGCTCATCAACCTTCTTCCAGTTCGCCCAGATGATCTTCCCTTTCTCTCTGACAAAGACCCCGCAGTCATTCCGCCAATTTGCCAAAATTCCCTTCGGCTCGATTGGCAACCCATCTTTGTCCAGCTTCTCTACTTTATGGATGCCTACACTCAGTTTGTTTCGCTTCCTGAGTCCTTTGTTTTTACTGCCTTCAGATGAAGTTGTCGGAGCGGCAACTTCCTCTGTAGGCACTATGGCACCCTTTTCAACGAACAAACGTCGTCGTTTGCTTCGCCGAGGCTGAATCTCCTAAATGCAACATCAGAAGTTAATTCATTGAAACAATTTAACTTCTTTCGTAGTTGATGTCAAAAGACCCGCTACCTCATCATTCGGATTGTAGTCGGGGTCCACGGGTCCGTCAGGACGCTGCCTTTTAGCACACGGAGGGTAAGGCGGCGAGGGCTCCTCATATTTAGGAGATGACTCGCGACCGCCTTCTTCGTTATCACTGGGAAGCTCTTCATACAAAGTCTCGTCGACGTGTGCCTCCTCGTTCTCTTTGTCCATTTCTGTGTTTTAATCACAATTTTATTAGTTCTTGTTTTCTTGCGTACACTACATATTAATGTAAAAAAAATTATTGTCGGCATGGCATCAGAATGAGGATAGCATTATCATTATGCAAAAGGTAGACTTCCCAGAGTCGCACGGCATGTCAAGCCAAATGATTTTCACTTCGCACCAACACGACACGTCGACTCTGGGAAGTCTACCTATGGCTATCCTATTTCATCATTTGCCAAAAGGGAATGAAAATTTTGCTCTCAGGGCGGGTTGCCGAATTAACAGCCATCCAACGCTCTAAGGTCCTTGACTCGAGTAGCAACATGTATCCAATATCGTACGATATGGTCCACGTTGCCACACACGCCTCGCTTAGTCCGCACTCATCATCGAGCAATGGCCTCAGCATGTAACGAATATCATTGCAGTAGTACAAATGTCTCAGCATAAAAATGAAAAAAGACCATCACAGCTGGAGCACAAATATCAGTGACAGAGGAAGGAAAGGGAAAAGGAGGAGAAGAATAACAGAAAAATGATCACCAGCAGCACTTATACTTTTTTCGCGGCATTATGATCACAGTTAACATAAATCTGGCAGAATCAATTGGAGCCCATCATTTTGGGCACAGCAGCACAAACACATGAGCAGGAGCATCACTAACTGCAAAAACACATGACCACTAATAGGAAGAACACATCTGGAGCCGAGGGCAAGATTCAGGCAAAATTCAGAGCTAAGTATCAGCAGAGCATGCAAAATGATCACAGTTAAGCTAAATCTGGCAGAATCAATTGGAGCCCATCATTTTGGGCACAGCAGCACAAACACATGAGCAGGAGCATCACAGTTAAGCTAAGTTTCAGAAAATTTCGAGCACATCATTTCAACAATTCTAAAGACTAACACAGGGTCCTTGTTTTATTCAGCCAAGAGCATCACTAGCAAACACTAGGAGCAGGAGCACCTAACAGGAGCAGCAAGAACACATCTAGGCTTCATCAATTCCATTTGCATCACAGTTAACAAAAATCTAGGGGAAGAGGGGCGCACCTAACAGAAGCAGCAAGAACACATCTAGGGGAAGAGGGGCACACCTGGAGCAGGGATTCCTTGACCTGGAGGTAGAGGACAGCGGCACGGCAGCTCACGGACGGCGGAACGGGGACGGCGAAGGCTTCCGGGACTGGCGGCTCAGGGAAGGAGAGCTCAGGGACGGCTCGATGAGCTCGGCGCTGCGGCGAGGTCCGCGAGGAGAGCAGCGGCGAGGTCCGGGAAGCCGAGCTCGGGGACGGCTCGACGAGCTCGGCGCCGCGGCGAGGTCCGGGAAGTTGAGCTCGGCGCACGAGCTCCGCGAGGAGGGCGGCGGCGAGGTCCAGGAAGCCGAGCTCGGGAAAGGCACCACAAGATCGGGATGCGAGCTCGGGGACGGCTCGACGAGCTCGGCGCCGCGGCGAGGTCCGGGAAGACGAGCTCGGGGACGGCAGCTCGAGGACGGCAGCTCGGGGACGGCAGCTCGGCGAGAGGGGACGGCAGATCTGGGGGCGTGTAGGGCGGCGGCGAGGAGGGCGGCGGCGTGTAGGGCGGCGGCGAGGAGGGCGGCGGCACGAAATTTCGCCAGCCTGACGGCGTCCTGCGCGAAATCCACCGGATTTAGGGTTTAGGGGCGTCGCCGGGCTGGTTATATAGGAGGAGGACGGGGTGGCGGACGCGGATGACGTAATCAGAAAGAGTGGCGGACGGGTGACGGTAGAGCCGTCCGCCACTTTACAACGTAAACAATAGTATTTAAAAAACCCGAAGCCATTCATACCTGAAAGTCTTGACATCCCAGTGGTAAGGCAGCCTGCTTCTATCCTTGAGGTGTGGGGTTCGATCCCCCGCCCACCATTTTTTGCAATAAATGGTTTTAATATTTTTTCTAGTTACACATTTCTTTAAAATTAGTTGATAAATATATATGATATATTTTTCCATTATTTCTTTATTATTATAGATGGTTTCATTATAATATACTATACATCTAAATTTTGCAAAAAAAAAATGGTTTTAATATTTTTTTCTAGCTACACATTTCTTTAAAATTAGTTGATAAATATATATGATATATTTTCCCGCTATTTCTTTATTATTATAGATGGTTTCATTATTATATACTATACATCTAAATTTTGCAAAAAAAATGGTTTTAATATTTTTTTCTAGCTACACGTTTCTTTAAAATTAGTTGATAAATATATATGATATATTTTCCCATATTTTCCTTATTATTATAGATGGTTCCATTATTATATAGAAGTACTATATATGGTTTTATTATTATTTCCTATATTATACACTATTCATCCATAATAATTTAATTATAGATGGTTTCATTATTATATACTATAGAATGTTTCATTATTATATACTATATATGGTTTCATTATTATATACTATATATCTAAAATTTAACATTTAAAATTCACATCATAATTTCAACATATGAAATAGGATGATAGGTAGTACATAAATAAGGGGAGTCTCTCATTAGTATCATATATATTACAAACACACGATAATTAAAATTAAATAGGATACATCACACTCATTAACACCACTAATTAGCCTTGAACTACTTTTCCTTTGCAATCTGTGCGGAGGTACGGCACCACGCGTGAATAGTCTAGTGTTGTTTCAATTAGAGCTATCCGTGTTGTATCTGCAAAGAAGGGCACCTCGTCAAACTGGTTGTACTCTTCTTCATCTGTAACATTCTCAATTCCTGCGATTCTTCGTTTTCCTGACACAACGACATGCTTTTTTGTGGCGGGGTCAGGTGTATAAAACACTTGTGCCACATTTTTAGGTAGTATCCAAGGTTCATTCTTGTGACCAATATTTTTTAAGTCAACGATTGTGAAGCCGGAATCATCCACCGTTACTCCTTGTGGATGCTTAACCCATATACACTTGAAGATGGGGATATGTAAAGACATTCCATAGTTGAGTATCCCAAATCTCTTCAATGTATCCATAATATGTGTTTTTGATTCCCTCACTATCCTCTGCAAATGTTACTATCCCGCTGTTTTGGCACTGGCTCTTATTGTCCTTTGCCTTGGTGTAAAATGTGAAGCCATTGAAGTCAAACGCTTGCCATGACGTAACAAGACTTAGTGGACCATCTGCCAATAGATGCATCGTTTGTTCTTGTGTTGTTTCACCAGTTGGTATGTTTAGTTCCTTCAACCAGGTAATGAAGCAACGCTTGTGCTCTCTCATGATCAATTCCTCAGACATGCCTTCATTTTCTAATCGAAGCTGTTGCAAGTGTTGTTCAACGTATGGTGCGGCAATCTGTAACTGATGCAAGATGGTGAAATGTGCTTCTTTCACTCTTTCAAAATTCTCATCATTGAAGGTCTTCCTTCCTTTGGTTCCTTTACCAATGAGCCTTCCCTTGTGCCGTGTGTTGGGATTCTTCGTGAAGAAAACCCAGCACCGGGTGAAGCACGGAGAGAAAGCGAGAGAGAAAGGGAAAGGCTTCGTGTACTCCAGAGGGAATCTGCGCAACACGAAGCCTAGGCCATTGCATTCACAATTATGTTACACAGCAAGGAATCCCCCCCTCTCCAGTGCACGGGAGGGGGTATTTATACCGAGATCAGGGATTACAAATCAATGCCTAAACTACCCCTGATCACGGAGAATAATGTACAGGATATTCGGTACAAAAATGTCCGGAGGGCACAATCGACTTTTGCCATCTTCCCGTCGAGGGTACACCAGAAACCCTGGCCGCTGACATACTCGTCCTCCGTGCCGCTCCGGGCCCACCCGCGGATCTTCGGTCATGAGCGAGGCGTCCAGCCGAGCTTCGTCCGAAGCCCTTAACCTTCGCGTGGCAGCGGCCCTTCGGACGATCGATCGGCCCTTCACGCCCCGCATCAAGTCCCGCGGATCCTCAGGCATGCGTGAGGCGCCCAGCCGAGCTTCGCCCGAAGCCTTGAGCCTTCGCGTGACGGAGACCCTTCGGGCGCTCGATCCGCCCTTCGCGCCCAGCATCAAGTCCTGCGGAGGGAAAGACAAACGACACACGAATGGTAATTTGGTTAGCGTAGCTAAACCCTTCGGTTTCAAGGAGAGAGGGCTGTCCGGGATCGAAGTCTGCTCCACGGATCCCCAACAGTAGCCCCTCGTGGGCGAGGTTCAACGCCGATGAGCCGAACCCTCAAAGAAAAACCGGATGCGGTCGGAGCCGATCCCGGAAAAACTTCCCTCGCTCTCGCGGTATTGTCTGTAGAGTGCGAAGATGATTTTTTATTGTCTGAAGGTCGAAAGCGCGGTGAAAAAATGGATCTTATCCGCACTCGCGGTTTTCGAGGGCGCATTAACTGCCCAGGTTTTTACCCTCCTATATAAGGAGGGGAGGGGGCCGGTCATTTTCCGCGCTCACCTCTCAGTTTCTTTGTGATCTTCGGGTTTTTGCTGTTGCTTTCGTGGTTTCGATTTTCGTCGCTTCTCCCTTTTAGTCTTCGTCATCGTCTTGAGGTTCGTTGTTGATCGCTCTTCGGGTTTCCGGATAGGTGCACGACGATTCTTACTATAAGCTTTGTCTTCGTGCAGCTTTAGGTTCTTTTGATGGCTAAAACGAAGCAGACTGTTGATCTCGTCGACGAAGAGCCGGCGATGTCTGGCGAAGAGGCGGCTTTCAGCCAGGAGGGGGCTATGTCCCTTGATGGTGATGGTTCAGAGGAGTTGCTGGACTCCTTGCCCCAAGGCGAGACTGGTCCTCGTGATCCGGAGGATGTCTCCGGCAGGCGCGAGCCCGGGGTCCCGGAAGCTGCCGAAGGAGGCAAGTCCGGAGGCCAAAAAGCTCCGGAAGACGTTCCGGTTGAGAATCCCTCGGCAGACGACGCGGACGCTTCGGCTCCGGTTAAAGGTAAGGATTTTGAGGCTAATAGGGATTACGAGATTTATATCGAGAGCGCTTATGCTGGGGACTTCGGGAGAAAACGTTTTAAGGCCGGCGTTGACGCTGGATCTTCGGCTGCAGAGGGGCAGGGTACTTCTGGTTATGGTCATTCTTCGAAGGTTACTGACTCCCAGATTCGGACACCTGCAGTTATTGACAAGACTTATCGTTTGAACCGTTCTCGGGTTGACGAAGCCGAGCTCGCCATGTATGTTGAAAGGGGGTACTTCGAAGCTGGAAGGGCCCGCCATCCAGGCGACGAGGAGATTCCGCAGCCCAAGCCTAATGAGGCAGTTGTGTTTCGGGATTATTTCGAGGCCGGGCTTCGGCTTCCTGCCCTTTTCATCCTCCAGCGAGTGCTTACAGCGTATGGCATTCAGATACATCACTTGACGCCGAATGCCTTCGTGCAACTGTCAAAGTTCATCTGGGCTGTAAGAACATTCAACGCGAAGGTTAACTACGAAGCCTTTTTGCGCTTCTTCAGTTGTCACTTGCAGAACAAGAAGGTGTACTATGACAATGATGTTCTTCTTCTTCAGTATGGGGTCTGTACTTTCCAGCCGCGAAGCTTCAGTAAGAAGTCGAAGCTCGAGAAAGTTGCTTTGATTGCCGCTTCGAGGAATCGCTGGGATAATGATTGGGTGGACTATTGGTTCTACGCTGAGGTACCCGAAGGGGAGAATGATGATGGGTCTTTGTGCTACCCGCTAGCCAGTTTGCTGGTTCCAGCGGAGCCCATTTTCTCTCCTGATTTCACTGGCCGCGGCAAGACCTTCCAGCCTTGCTGCGATGCTTTCAAGAAAGCCTGCAAGATCATCAGCGGCCGTACCGTTGTAGAGGAGTTTATTGCTGCTGGTATTTGTCCTGTGGAGGGTGGCTGGAGGCCGGATGGCAACGAGAAAGTTAAGCTCGAGGAGCGCAAGGTCACTTACCGCCGCCCGAAGTTCAATGGGCTTAAAAGGCCTGAAGGTCTTCGGCCGTTGCAGTTTGTTGAGATGGTCGAGGAGTGCGCTAATCTGCTCTGCGACCCGTTCAGTGCTGCCGAAGAGTATGACGTGGAAAACGGTCTTCTCCCGAAGCGCCGTATCAATCGGATCTTCGATTCGCTGAAAATCAGCTATGGCAATCATGCCGTGCCCTTAGGTAGAAAACGGCTCAAGAAAGGGGAGACGCCCGAGATTGCCACGACTTGCTATATCAAGATGAGGGGCTGGGAAAAGAAATTCGAAGCTCCCGCTGTCGGCGCTGGGTCTTCGGGTTCAGGTGCTGGGCGAGGTCGGGCTCGGGCGGCTTCGCGTCCGCAGAAAGCTAGCGCTGTCGCTACGACGAGCACCGTGCAGGCCGAGCGCCGGAAACGCAAGAGGGTCGTGTCCCGAGGTTCGAAAGGTTCCGGAATCTCGGATGCAGGTCGAGGCGGGTCGAGTGCCCACTTGGCTTCGAGGCAGACTGAATTTGCCTCAGGTTCTCGCAGTGAAGATGAGTCTGTGGCTGGTGGTGCTGGAGTGGTTGGTTCTGGGAATGCACCTGTTTCTCCTGGCTTGGAGGCGCTTTCCGAAGGCCGGGACGGGGTTCCCGTGATCGAGCTGTCAGATACAGAAGAGTTGCTGGATGGCGTCAGCAGTCTTCGGGTAGATGTTGAGGAGACGCAGGGCATGGAGCTGGGCCGGAGCGCCGGGGACATGGTTGGAGATGATGTATTGGGCTCGACCGGCATAGAGCGGTCTGAAGACACCGGGAGCTCCAGTGCTTCGGAAAGCTCTGATGGTTCGTCGTCTTCGGGCGGTGACTCTGACTCGAGCTCTGACGCGGGGAGCTCGTATGGGGCCACGAAGGATGATAACTCTCTCGATGTTTCGCTGGCAATGATGAGTGGCTTAAGGGAGTACAATCCCGAAGGTCCTTAGACTTGTGGCTTTAGTTTTCTTCGCGTTACTCTTTTATATATATTTTTTGTTCTCACGTGAAAATTGTCTTGCGTAGAGCTTCGGACCATGCTGGAGGCGAACTCCGCTCCTAACCTCGCCGATTTACTGCTCCGGCAAGGCCAGATGGTAACTGGATTGAAGGATTTTTCTTCGTTTATTTTGTTGACCTGTTGGTCTTTGTTAACACTTCGCTTCTTTATCAGATCACACAGGCGTCTCAGGTACTTCGGAAGAAGTTAGAGACTGAGGTGGGCTTCGGAGGTGTCCCCCCTGAACTCGTCGCGCTTCGCAAGGAGAAAAGTTGCTGGGAGACGAAGGAAGCCAGCTTCGAGGAAGAGATCGCGCGCTTGAAGAAGGACCTCCAGGAGAAAACTAACTCGTTCGCCGACTACAAGAAAGATTCCAAAAGGAAACACGCGGCGGCGCTGGAGAAAGTGGAGGATAGAAAGGCCGCTCTGGAGGAGACTTTGAAAGCGGAAACCGAACGGAGATGAGCTGAACCTCGATTCTTTGTTATCTTGGGTTGAGAAGGAACTCCAATCTGTGCCCAGCTTGGTATATAACATGTGTGATCATGGGGCGAAGACCTGTCTCTATGCGCTTCTGGACATTCTGGCAAAGAAGAAGGTTGGCGATTTTCATGAACTTGGTTACTCCACCTTCCCTTCCGAAGCCATAGAGGGTGCGGATCCTAACACCTCGGACAAGGGCGTTAGCATTGTTGCGAAACGCTTTTGGAGGTTTTACTGGAGCAAGCACGGCTCCGCGGCCGCCAGTGCTAGCGCCGTTTCTCGCGCGCATGAGGTAAGGGCTTCGGACGTTTTTGATTTTTTCTTCCGGAGTTTTTATTGAGTTGAGTAACCATCGACCTTTTACAGGCTAAGGAGAAAACGAGGAAGGAGGCTGGAGGTCCTGTTTCGTCTTCGAATCCTTCTTCGGCCGACGAGCAGGGGAAAGCGAAGAAGGCCAAGAGCGCTGTTGTTGCCGAAGCTTCCTCCGCTGCTCCTCCTCGCTCTGCTACCCCGTCGGAGCCCGCCGTGAAGGTTGCTGCAAGCGAAGATGCTTAGATCCTCGGGGCTACTGGATTTTATTTTTGTTTTGTAATCTTTAATGGGCTGTAATTCAAAGACGCGATACTGTGTGCAGGTCTCCGAAGAGGAGGCTGCTGTTGAACCTTTATGCTATCAAAACGATAGGATTTGTGCTACGCGCGCTGCCTATCGTTTGGTTACGAAGATTGTTGGCAATGACGATCTTGGTCGCTTCTGGGGTTACGTTTTCAATGAGTACTTTGGCGCTCGGGCCGAAGTGACTCAGTTGTTTCAGAGGGGTAGGCGCCGGATGCTTCGCGGGCCTCCGCTGGTCGTCCCGAAGGCCGAGGCTACGGAGTCTGAAGAGATTTATGACGTTCCGTGGGTGTACGACGATAGCCGTGGTGATGGGCTACCTGGGATGTTTCTTGAACTCTGAATTTCCGTTGTCGTTTTCGTGCTTTAGGCTTGACTAAGTATTGGTCGTTTTGTTTCTTTATTGTTAGCGATGATGCAATTCCTGTATTGGTTGTGAGCCTTCAGAAAAACTTCCCTCCCCCTGGCAAACGAGGGCGAGGTTGCTAACGCGAAGCTTTTTGCTTCGGAAAAACTTCCCTCCCCCCTAGCAAACGAGGGCGAGGTTGCTAACGCGAAGTTTTTTGCTTCGGAAAAACTCCCCCCCCCCCCCTAGCAAACGAGGGCGAGGTTGCTGACGCGAAGCTTTTTGCTTCGGAAAAACTTCCCTCCCCCCTAGCAAACGAGGGCGAGGTTGCTGACGCGAAGCTTTTTGCTTCGGAAAAACTTCCCTCCCCCCTAGCAAACGAGGGCGAGGTTGCTGACGCGAAGCTTTTTGCTTCGGAAAAACTTCCCTCCCCCCTAGCAAACGAGGGCGAGGTTGCTGACGCGAAGCTTTTTGCTTCGGAAAAACTTCCCTCCCCCCTGGCAAACGAGGGCGAGGTTGCTGACGCGAAGCTTTTTGCTTCGGAAAAACTTCCCTCCCCCCTGGCAAACGAGGGCGAGGTTGCTGACGCGAAGCTTTTTGCTTCGGAAAAACATCCCTCCTTTATTAATCTGGGACGTGGGTTGTTACAACCGTAGTTCGGCTTTGTTACGCTTCGTCTCTGCGGGTGCGGCTCCTGATCCTGCTTGCGACTCCGGTGTTTACTGGTTCCCATGGTTGCAGATTGTTGGGTAGGTACCTCTTTCTTCGGCGGCCTTGTTCTTCTTCGCCTGAAGAGATGTTGATGAATTCTGGTAGTGCCTCTTCGTTTGGCGGCGCGACCTCCAGCGGCTCCGGGTCTTGTTGGTATTGTTGAATCTCTAGCCTTTGCTCTAAGTTTTGATTTTGCGGGTGCTGGTTTTGGCTTTGGTTTCGCTGCGAAGAGCTCTCAGATACCCTCAGGTTCTTCATTGCTTGCAGGTATTTTTCTATGTTCTTTCTGGTTGTGCCTTGGTCGCTCATTTTGCGATGTTGCCAGTGCGCTTTGTTAATTTGCTTGAGGTGTGGTTTATATATGTCACACCCCAAAATTTCCCATTTTGGGATGTGAACCGTTTTTCAACTTTACATGCCAATTTTCATTATTTTCAATGGTTTTTCTTAATTTGTATTTAAATTGAATTTATTTTGTCTTATGAAATGTTTGCCTCAAATGATTTCTTTTATTTTAGTTCAAAGATTTATTTTAAATGGGTCCCTAATCCTGTCCTTAATCATTTTGTTTCCCATCTCTCTCTCTCTCTCTCTCTCTCTCTCTCTCTCTCTCTCTCTGCTGAACTTGCCGCAGGCCAACCAACCCAGAAGCAGCAGCATGTCCTCACGTATCATGCTTGTCTGTAGCCCAACTCTTCTCTTCACTCGTAGGCATGCAGTATACCAAACAGCTCACTGCCAAGCCTTTGTCTTTTCACTTAATCCTTGCTGCTCTTTACTATTGTGTCCGTGGAAAATAAAGCAGCACTCACACCCATAACCCGCACTCCATCAATTGCCTTCATGAGGAGATGAACAATCACCACAATGGCCATGAATCAGCCCTCCTTCATTGCTGCAGTTTCTCCTCGACCCTGCCCTCTTCCCTCCCTCTCTTGGACCTATAAACCAGAGCCTGGACGCCCCTTGGCCGAGCTGATGACCTCTTCTTCCTCTTCCATCAAATCCCGAGCTCTGCAGGTCGAGTTTCCCCACGGCCTTCTCTGCTGCCAGCCTCGTCCATCCATGCCGCCCTGGATTGGTATCTCCGTTCCCGATGATTCAACCAACGAATTGCAACCAAATTTCATCAGGTGATGCTCCTCTTTCTCCTCTGTGTCATATCCGAATATCAGGGCCATTGGAGCTTCGATTCATCAGGAATCTGATTCGCCCTCTGATTTCTGTCTGTTCACGTCCAGTCGCGGCGTCCTCTGTTGGCACTCGCGTTCCCGTCGACTTGTTCATCCAAACGCCGTCCCAATTCACCACAAGATGTGTCTTGAAGTCCTGTACAAGATATCCCTAGATTGCAACAATTGGAGTCCCGGTGCTACCAGAATCGTGTTCGCCATGACCCCGGCTCCCGTTTCTGGATCTGCCCTGCACGCACCATGGAACGCGCAGAACTTCTTCATGCTTTCTGTGTGCGGCCACGAGCTGGCATCTGTGTTCCCGCTGTTCCATCCAACCAAATGCCGTGATTTTCTACCAGATTATCTCCCACGTCACTGCAAACATCCCCAAGAAACAGTTCTTCGGGAAGACCACCGTGGACAGCAAATTTGAGGTTCCCGTTGCCACTACCGTTTGTCTGCTCGCGTTCAGCGCACAGAACAGGAACTCCGTCTTTGTTCTGGTCAATTTATTCCCTTAATTCTGCCATGCACCATACAAAGCTTGGTTTCATGAAGTCTTTTGTCTATCCACAGGAGGAGACAACTGAGATCGGTTCCGATGCTCCCGGGAACACGGTCGGCGTCTGAGCTGCCGTTGTGCGACCTCCGGACAAACAACCCAACGAAACTCCCTATAAGGTGAGCTCGTGTCCACATCTTCATATCCGAATCATGTCCTGTATCCTAATGCTTATTGCTGTATAAACACTTCATTGAATCATGGAACAAAATGTCGAGAACACACACACACATTCCGTTCATGTTGTCTGTGCACAGTCATGCTTACCACCCAAGTGAACTTTTGCCTATGTACAACTTGTTATTCAAACTGCAGTTCCTTTCAACCTCTATATCATGCACATAAGCTCATGGAATTCAGTTTTCATCTCAGTTTAACCTTCAACCTTTGTTTAATCATATCTTTTCATCTGTAAGTTCGAATTGAGTGATTCTTGCACCTAAATTCTCGTCACGACTTATCTATCCAACCATAGCCCTTGTTAAACCATTTATTATTGTTTCCTTCCCTGCATTGTGTATTTATTCTATGCTTGTTTTTCATGTTTGCGCGAATAGGATATCACGCATGGGAATCACACGAATATCATGAAGACCAAGAATTACAATCACTGAGCAACACCACTAAAGAGGCAAGTGTCCTTGATGCATTTTGTATCCTAATTTATAAATGTTTTGTTTATAAAGTTGCATGCTTGAGTCAAATGAATGCGAACCTATGTGTAGGGTTTACTAGAATTTCCATATCATTTCCTTGTCGCCTTAGATTCTTTTACTTGTTTATGGGTAGAACTGCTTAGCATTGCTTTGTGTCGGGTTGGGAAGAATATAACTTGCTTAATTGAACTTTTGTCACATGAGGGTTAATGGCAATCTCAGCAACATGAATGGAGCTAGGGATTTGGGTGATATGGTTTGGGAGCTGTGCTGGGGTTACCGGCAGCTCAGGGACTGTGCAGGGGTTACCGGCAGTCCCTTGGTTTGTTATTGATCACCTAAATCTAAGGACCGGTTCGTGGAGCGACCACCCATGAAAACAGTACAGCCACGAGTCCAAGAATGGGCGCGGCCTGGCGTATTACACTGTGGAGACCAGTTCTGTGCGTGCCAAACGGCGGTGCGAGGAAGGCGGGGTACGCTGGAATCGTCGGGAGAGAGATGTGTGGGGGACAGGAGGGGTACTCCTCGGAACCATCTGGCACAAGAGGGGGCCTCTAGGGGTCAAGGGTATACTTCCCCTATCGGTGGAACCTTAGTGGGCACGTACAAGCTGGAGGAAGCTGTGGAAAAGCCTTGTTGTGATCTCCTGGCCGCACACCTAAGGAAGTGTGCATGTGCTTGGCCGGCATGGCATTAATGAGACTTTAGTCCACCTGGCAACAGGGGACAGAATCACAACTCGTGGGGAAATGTGTACAACCTCTGCAGAGTGAGAACTGTCATGACAGCCGTGCTCACGGTCAAGAGCGGCATGGACCCTCACACGATTAGTTGGGAATGGTTGGATGGGAAATCACAGTGGGGTAACTGTGACTGGGTGGAACCCTTGATCTTAGCAAGGTGGGGTAACCTTGGCCGTTTGGAGATATATATCACATAGTAAATAGGATCCGCTTTTATAAAATGTTTTACCCAACTGCATTTTTGCAAATAAACCCTTATAAGCCTTTTTTGTTATTAGCCAACATGTCATACTTTCCTCCACTTGCTGAGTACTCTATGTACTCACGCGGACCCAAAACCATCTTTTATTTGTTGCTCAGTGAATGAAGAAATTGAGGAGTATTTGAAGATCGAGAAATGGTGTTCTAGGCATGCGGTCTTCCGGTCGACTTCCTGTGGAGATGAAGGACGCCAACGCTTAGATTTATTTTCCGCTGCAATGTAATCTTTTCTTTTAGACCACTTGGTCATTCTTGTAATAAAGTTATCGATTTAATAAAGATATTGTTCTTTTATCACATATATTGTCCTGTGTGCGTGAAAATTGATCCTGGGCACGCATACAGATGCACTTGGTTTTGGTCGTTAAAACCGGGTGTGACAATATAGGGGTTGTTGTTGCTCTTCGCGGTGCTGAAGAGTCAGGTGGCTTTTACTGTGGGCACAGTCGGTAGTGGTGGAACTATGCTAGTTTTAGTCGTAGGCTGCTGTTTGTGATGAGCTAGATTCTTCGTACATGTTGGGCCATGGAGCCATGAGGCGCACTACTGCGTGTCGGAGATTTTTTGCCGCTTGGGCGTTTCATTCTTCTCGAAGAATGTTCTCGCTTTACTGGGCGATTGTAATTTTTCCTGCTTGAGGAATGACTCAGGATTTCTTTACCCTAATAAGCCAGAGAGATACGCGTTTCTGCGTAACAGCGTAGGTTTACGCTTCGGGCGTTTTTGCCCTTGAGATGTGGCAAACTCTCGATGGAGTTTGCATTGAAGTTGTGATGCTTGAGAGACAAATAGGGGAAAGGAGCTGCATTAATTTGCAGGGATTACATTGGGTCTCACTTCGTTAAAAACCTCACCCCCTGGATGGGGTTCCCCTATGAGGAAAAGAGTATGAGCCTTAGTTGCGGAATTTAAATCTATGCTACGGCAAAAAGTAGAAAAAGGACTTCGCTTATGTTACCGCGAAGCCCTGGTACATTTGCTATGCAAAATATCTCTTGAGGTTGTCCGCATTCCATGGATGCGGGAGTTCGTTTCCATCCTCGTCACTGAGATGATAGGCTCCGGGCCTGTTGCTCTTGGTGATGATGTAAGGTCCTTGCCATTTTGGCTCTAGTTTTCCCTTGCCCTCTGTTTTTGGGCTCCGGAGGAGTACTAGATCTCCTGGTGAGAAGGATTTGTTAACCACCTTGCGGTCTCTCCATTTTTTTGTTTCGGTTTGATAGCTTTCCAAATTTCGGATGGCACTGACTCTGTCCATTTCCATCATGTCTTTCGATATTGCTATATCTTCGGGGTTTATCTCATGGGCTTCGGCTCTTGGGCCTTTGTATTTGATCTCTTCAGGGGTCATGGCTTTGTCTCCGAAGAGTAGCTTGAAAGGGGAAAATTTTGTTGCCCTTGATTCTGAGGTATTATGGGACCAGATGATCTTCGGCAGCTCATCTGCCCATTTGCCTTTTTTCTGGTTGAGAAGGCATTTTTTGACTCCTGTGAAGATTTGCTTGTTCGCATTCTCGACAGCTCCGTTTGATACACAGAGGCGAAGTGTGCGGTTGTTCCGATGCTTCGGCAATATTCTTTGAACTCGTAGTTGTCGAACTGCTTGCCATTGTCAACTGTTATCTCTTGAGGTACCCCAAAGCGACACACTATATTTTGCCAAAAGAATTTGCGTATGGTTGGCGCTGTGATGTTGACGATTGGTTTTGCTTCGATCCATTTTGTGAAATATTCCAGAGCGACTACTGCGAAGGTGTAGTTCCCTTGTGCTGCGGGTAACGGCCCGACGATGTCGATACCCCATCTCTGGAGGGGCCATGATGGTTGGATTACTTGTGTTGGCTGGGAAATGCCGGAGGGTTTGTTTGCGAACTTTTGACAGGCTTCGCATTTTCTGATTAGGTCTTGGGCGTCTGTGAAGGCAGTGGGCCAAAAGAATCCCTGGCGAAGGGCTTTGGCATAGATTGATTTTATTCCGGCGTGGGCTCCGCAGATTCCTTCATGAATATCGCGGAGCACTTGATTCCCTTCTTCGCGGCTGATGCACTTTAGCACGGGTTTGCTGATGCTGGATCTGTACAGCTGATCATTGAGTATAACATAGTTTCTTGCTCTTGCTTTCATTCTCTTTTCTTCGGTTTCATCAAGAGGTTCGTAGTAATCCTGAAGGTAAGCCATTATAGGTGATCTCCAGTCTTCGCTTTGTATGATGTTTACGAGCTTGATTTCCTTCTCAGGCGTTTTTATAGGTGGCGAAGTTAATGTCTCGAAGAAAACGTCTGGCGGCAGGGGTTCTTTTCTTGAAGCTCCTCTTGCTAAGGCATCTGCTTCATGATTATCGCTTCGTTCAAGATGGACGCAAGAGTAGCCTCTGAAATGCTTCTCGGTGCTCCGGATTAAGTCCAGGTACTTGATCAGCTCTGGGTCTCGGGACGCGAAGGTTTTGTCAATGTGGCTCTGGATGACTTTGGAGTCAGTGTGGATGACGAAGTTGAGGATGCCCAAAGCTCTTAGCTTTCCCAGTGCTAGCAATACTGCTTCGTATTCTGCGATGTTGTTTGCGCACTTGTCAGTTTCTTTGCTGAATTCAAGTCTGACTGCATATCTCACTTTGATGCCCGAAGGGGAGGTGAGGATTGCCGAAGCCCCAGCCCCTAGGTGACCCCATGCTCCGTCACATCTGATTTGCCAGGGTTGCTCGAAAACTGGGCGCTCGGTGTAGGAGCTGGGCTCAGTCCAGTCTGCGATGAAATCGGCAAGGACTTGCCCGTTGATGGCACTTCTGCTTTCGAAGTTGTCGGTGTTAAGAAACCGGCCGACAAGTAAATTTGTAACTACGGCGCCTAACAGTCTTCTATGATGGCGAGGGTTTTGCAAGAGAGGCAAGGTTTATACTGGTTCAGGCAATCGATGCCCTACGTCCAGTTCGTGGGTGGTTCGTGTTTCGACTTGCAGAGGGGAGCTACAAGTGTTGACGAGGGAGGAGGAAGACTCCAAGCCTCTTCGTGTGTATTTCTATGTCTGTGTGCGTTGTATCTCTGTTCGGAATCCCCTCGCCTCATGCACCCAGCTCTCCTTTTATAGTCAAGGAGTGAGCCGGTTTACAAATGGGAACGGGGCTTTCGAGTTGTGGGCAGCGCGGCTACGCGCCGCACTAGTCTGATCCCTAGCCGCTACTGTGACTCTAGTCAGGCGGCGTCCTGTCAGCCTGGTCGCCGGGCAGGTGGTCGAGATGTCAACCCAGACTGTCGCGGCCGTCTTGTCGCCGGTCCGGTCTTCGTCCCTGTTCAGGGTGATGATGATGCCGTAGCCATCCCGCTGCTGTACTCGAGGTGTCAGGCGGCGCCGCGAGATGGGACGGGTGTCACTGTGCAGGTCAGATCGCGTGCCTGCAAGTATATGAGTTGCTGGGTAGAGTTAAGGCTCCCCAGCTACTCGTCGTAAATGCCTGTCCTCCTTGCCAGAGGAAAATCTTCTCGACGAAGTCTCCCAACTCGGGGTCGGGCGAAGCGCGGCTTGTGGGCCCGCCCGACTGGGAGTCGGGCGAGGCGGAGTTCGGGGCCCGCCCGACTGGGGGTCGGGCGAGGCGGAACTTGTATGTGCCCTCGGGGTCGGCCGTGGGCCCCTTGAGCGCTCTGTTGTCGTGTGCCTGTTCCTGTGGGCCCTACACAATTAAGCTGAGACGGTTAGCAGAATTAAGTATCCCAGATCAGGATACCCTGATTTGGGTATCCGTCAGTAGCCCCCGAGCCTGGGCGGCGGCCGGGGGTCGTGGTCGCCGTCGAGGCTTGTCGTTGTCTTTCCGAGGGTATTTTCGTACTACTCCTACCGGTGGGTGCGCGCGAGCGCACCCGCCGGGTGTAGCCCCCGAGCCTCGGTACAAGTGGTTTTCTTGTGCCGAGGGTGACAAAAAAGGTTTTCCCGAGACCACGCAGTAGGTCATTGTTTGCGAATGCGAGCCCCCGAGTCCTCGCTCGATGCGCGGATCCGTCCGAGGGTCGTTTCGTCTTTTTGTTTCGTCCGTACCCGCGCGTCTTTACGATAAGACGGGACACGCATGAGCCGGCCACATCATTCCTCGATGGTTCGATGCGTGGTGCTCGTTTAAGCTGCAAACGGGTGTGTCCGAGTGAAGGCCTCGGCTTGCCCTTCGCGGGGGTCCGATTGAGACTAGCTGGAGTCGGCCTCATTAAGATCCGAGTTCCTGCCTTTTTCGATCGCCGACTCTTTTCGCTCGGAGTCAGTGGGCTCGATGCCCTCCCTCGATGGGAGATCAAGGTCGAGGTTTTTTAGACTCGGACTCGGACGCTACCGTCCGAGGCCCATTGTTCTACGGTGTACGGGTTGCGGTCGCTGGGGACCCCTCTTTGGTGGCCCCTCACTTAGTTTTGTCCTGGAGCGGCCGTTCGAACCCTTTCGCGGGGCCGGCCTTCGAACTCCTGGGCCGGAAACTGGGCCGTCGGGGCGTTTTCAGCCCCTAGCCTTTATTACCTGTGGGCCCGGCCGGGATTCCAAGCCCGCCTGGGCCGTCATCGTGCGTCGTGGAGACGCGACGGTTCGCCTTCCGCGCGGATCGAGGCCACGATCCGTCTTCGTGTGGTAGTGGAGCGGGCCATGATGGCGGTTTTTAAGGCACCTGCACCTGTTAGATCGAGAAACAGGGGAGGCGCGGGGAACGATGCGTCGTGTGGACGCGATAACTATAAAAAGGGGGATGAGCCCAACCTCATTTGTCTTACCAAGTTTTCGCGACCTTTCGCATCCATCGCCGCTCGCCTTAGCGCAAACCGCTTCGTCTTCCTCGCCTCGCTCGCTTTCCAACCTCCCTTCGTTTCGCCGTCGCTCCGCGTCCCTCGCCCGCATTCGCCATGGCGGATTGGAGCTGGTCCAACAGTACCAAGGGGAGCCTCGATGCCCTGGTTGCGCGCGGCCTCCTGATGCCTCTCACCGCGGAGCGGGAGTGGCTGGTACCCGGGGAGGAGAGGATCCCATCGCCGCCGGACGGCTACATTGTCTCCTTCCGCTCCTTCCACGAGCGCGGCTTCGGCATGCCGCCTCTTCCCTTCCTCCGCGGCCTGCTTCACCACTACAAGTTGGAGCTGCAGCACCTCAACCCCAACTCCATCCAGCACATCTCCGCCTTCGTCGCCTTGTGCGAAGGTTTTTTGAAGATTCGCCCCCATTTCCACCTTTTCAAGTACTTCTTCACCCTCGCGCTCCAGACCAAGAAGGACGCGGAAGGGAATCCGCGCGCCGTCCCGATCGGCTGTGCTAGCTTCCGGCTCCGGAGCACCCGGGCCCGCGAGTACATCACCATGCCCGTCACCGACACCAACAAGGGTTGGCACGAGAGGTGGTTTTACCTCAAGAACACCGCGCTCGCGCCGCTCCCGGAGTTCACCGGGCGCCTGATCGAAGAGGCGCCCGAGTGCTGGGGTTGGGGGCCGGCCGCCCCTGACAAGAAGAAGTTGGCCGACCTCTTGGGTACGATCGACAAACTCAAGAGGGGCGGCGTTGCGGGCGTCGGGGTCATCGGCGCCTACCACGTCAGGAGGCTTGCGCCGCTCCAAGACCGGCGCCTCCCCATGTGGGAGATGGGCCGCGACTTTGCGTGGAAGGGGACCTGCATGGTGGACCCCCACGCGGAGCCACGGATTTCCGTCCGAGAGCTGAAGGCCCGGCTCTCGGAGGCGATGGGGAAGACAGCGGCGGATTGGGATAGCTTTGACTATCCGATCCCGGGGCACCCGCCGATGCTTCCGGAGCAGGGCCACTAATGGCATCGGCCGCCGCGACGACATCGGTTGTGGTGACCGTGCCATCGGCGGTGACGAGCTCGGCGGTGGCCGCGGCGGCGACGGCATCGACGAGCGCCTCGACCGCGGCCCCTCCCACGACCACATCCACCATGATCACCACGGTGCCACCCGCCGCGATGATGACGACCGTGGCGTCCCCCACGGCCCCGTCGGCCGTGGTGACTTCGGCATCCGTGGCGGCGGCGGCGACCGCGGCGGCGTTCACGGCAGCTTCTGAAGTTTCGCCAGCCGTGGCGACCGTGGTGGCAACGGCTGCCGCCGTCTCCGCGACGGCGACATCCTCGGCTCTGCCAGTCGCGGTGACTCCTTCGCCCGAGTCGGCGGGGACCGCCGCCGTCCCCGCGACGGCGGTTTCGGAGGCGATCGCCGCGGTGATGACCATGGCGCCTTCTGCGGGGACGATGGCTGCGGCGGCGAGTGCCCTCTCGGGCAAGAGGGCTCGTGATGAGGCTGGGTCGTCCGCCGGCCCGACCCCGAAGCGTCAGCCATTCCGGTTAGTACTTGACTTCGCTGCGTTTCTTTTACTTCTTTATTTCGTTCGCTAATTCTCTTTTGTTTCAGGGGTCCGCTGCAGGTCCTGCCACGGAAGCAGCTACTCCGGTCCTCAGGGGTTTTGGGGACGGCGCCCGGCTCGGCGGCGAGCGCGGCGGCGCCGGCGGCGAGCGTGGCGGCGCCGGCGGCGAGCGTGGCGGCGCCGGCAGCAAGCATGGCGGCGCCGACGGCAAGCATGGCGGCACCGGCGGCGAGCACGTTGGCAGAGCCGGCACCAGTGGTCGCCGCGTCGACGGAGGCGGGCAGCTCCGCGCTGTCCGGGCCGTCGGGGCCTCGTCTGAGGTCCACCACGCCTCCGCTGCCGCAGTCGACCTCGGGTGCGCCCACGGACGTCGATGTCCTGCGCGTCCAAGGGCCCGATGGACAGGAGCGGGTCCTCAACGAGCCGGCGGAGCGGCAACTCTGGGGCATGCTTGGCCAGAATCAGGGCCAAGCCATTCATGCTCTGGAGACCGCGCTCCGCGCGATAAAGGCGATGGGGGCCCCGACTCAGGTGCGTACATCCTCACTCTTTCGCAGAGTCTTTTTCCCGCTTTTGTTTTGCTTATCCCTCTTCGTTGTCTCAGGAACTGTCCAAGTTGAGTCGGGCCAAGTCGAACTGCATTCGCTTCCAAGAGAGCGAACGAGTTCGGCTTGATGAGGAGGCGCAGGCCGTGGTGGAGCAGGCCACACAGGCCATGCGGGAGGCCGACCAGGCCAAGCTGGCGCTGGCCGGGGCAGAGGAGAGAGCGACCGCCGCCGAAAAGAGGGCCGAAGCGGCGGAGAAGAGGGCCGAAGCGGCGGAGAAGAAAGCCGAGAAGGCGGAGGAGGACGCGGCCAAGGCACGCGAGGCGGCCGACTCCGAACGAGTGCTTCGACGGACGTCCTCCGAGTTGGTCTCCCAGCTCACCGTCCGGGTTGCCGGGTTGGAGAAGGAGGTTGACGGTAAGGTTGCTGTACCTCTGCCTTGATCCATTCGCCTCGTCGTTCGCTTGTTTGATTTTCTTGTTTACTTGGTTTTCAGCGCTCAAGGCGGACCTGGAGGTGGCGCGGGGCGAGAACACCCAGCTGGAGCGGCTGCGGATTGGCGCCGAGCTTCTCGTTGACGAGCTGCAGGTGCCACAGCCGAACGGGACCACCACCCTGGAGGCGCGCCTGCTTTCCATCTCCAACCGCTTCGGTGCCCTCCGTCGTGAGAGCTTCGAGGCCGGAGTCTTCTGGACGTTGGTGATGGAGCAGACGCACTACGGCGATTCCCTCGACCTCGGGGGCTTGTCGCTGGGCATGGTGCCTGGCTTCTCCGATGAAGAGATGGAGGAACTGAAGAAGAAAGCCGCGCCCGTCGCGGCGACGCTTGCCGGCCTCCTCGCCTCCTTCGCGTTCCCTCTGCCGTCGCCTCCGAGTGACGAGTAGTAGGAGATAGAGTAGTTAGTCGAGCTGGGCCGAGTGGCCCTCATGTAAATATAAAGAACTTGCCTTTAGTTTAGACGAAACAAGTACTTCGTTCTTTAAATTTGTGTTCGTTCGAAACTTATTCGAAATTTTAAGTGTTTTTCCCTTCGTGACTTCCTCCTCTTTCAGACCGCTTGATTGCCTTGGACCTTTCATTCGACTGACTGGTAACCCAGGCCGCTCCTAGCCGCCGAGGCGTCAGAGTCCCGAGTCGGCCAGTCGGGTCGGCCGAGAGATCGTCGACGCTCAAGTTCTGTCCGAGTCGGACCTGCACTTAGGATTTTCATGTAAATTCCTTAGCCACGGACGTGTTGTCAGCGCAATTTTCGCTCTTGGCCTTGACGCTCGTTTGTCATGGGCATTTTGGATTTTACACGGCCTTTTTTGCGCGCCCGCCGGGTGGAGCCCCCGAGCCGTTAGGGTCGGGGATCGGCGGTCGGCAGGTCAGGACTTGTTGTGAAAAAAGGACAGAAAGAAACGAACTTTCTTTTTATTTCGTTTGCATGTCTTTGAACGATACAAAAGGAAAAGGAGATATAAGCTAAGGGTAAAAACGACGTAGCTGGTCGATGTTCCATGCGTTGGCGAGTATGCGTCCGTCGGCGTTCTTGAGCTTGTAGGTTCCGGGCCGGAGCATCTCCGCAACGGTGTATGGTCCCTCCCACGGCGGAGTCAGCTTGTGCCGACCCTGATTGCCCTGCAAAAGGCGAAGAACGAGGTCGCCAACCTCGAAAGCGCGGCCTTTAACCTTTCGTTCGTGGTAACGGCGCAGCGCTTGTTGATACTTGGCGGAATGCAGGAGCGCGGCCTCTCGTGCTTCGTCGATCTGGTCGAGCGCATCCTCGAGGTAGCGCTCGTTGAGGTCCGGGTCAAACGCTTGCACCCGCGGGGCCCCATAATCCAGGTCAGTCGGCAGCACTGCCTCGGCTCCATACACCATGAAGAATGGAGTGTAGCCAGTGGCACGACTCGGCGTCGTCCTTAGGCTCCACAACACTGCATCGAGCTCTCTTGCCCACCGACCGGCAAATTTCTTGAGCTTGTTGAAGATTCTGGGCTTTAATCCTTGGAGGATCATGCCATTTGCTCGTTCACACTGCCCATTCGTTTGGGGGTGAGAAACAGCTGCCCAGTCGACTCGGATGCCGTATTGATCGCAAAAGTTCAGGAATTTCTTCCCCGTGAACTGCGTGCCATTGTCAGTGATGATGGCATTTGGCACCCCGAATCGGTGTACAATGTCGGTGAAGAACTTGACGGCTTGCGCCGAGTCAATCTTGCCGATCGGCCTGGCCTCTATCCACTTTGAGAACTTGTCAACGGCGACAAGCAAGTGGATATAGCCTCCTGGTGCCTTTTTGAAGGGTCCAACCAGGTCCAGTCCCCACACCGCGAACGGCCAAGTAATAGGGATGGTTTGGAGGGCCTGAGCCGGCAGATGAGTTTTACGAGCATAATGCTGGCACCCTTCGCAAGTGCGCACCACCCGTTGGGCGTCGGCAACAGCGGTCGGCCAATAAAAACCGTGCCGGAACGCGTTGCCGACTAAGCTTCGTGGTGCAGCGTGATGGCCGCACGTTCCGCCATGGATATCCTGGAGTAACTGCCTACCCTCGTCGAGAGGGATACAGCGTTGGAGGATTCCAGAGCGCCCTTTTTTATACAGCTCGCCGCCGACCATCGCAAATGTCTTGGCGCGCCTTGCGAGTCGGCGTGCCTCAGTGCGGTCGGGCGGAAGCTGTTGTCGCAGGAGATAGTCGATGAAGGGTTGCCTCCAGTCATCGCGGGACCCGGGGTCAGCCCCCGAGTCGGGCGAGGCGTCGCGGGGGTCGGAGGGAGCCCCCGAGTTTTTGTCGCGCTCGACGACCAAGGCCTCGTTGGCCTCGATCGGAACCGGTTCTTGTGCTTGCTCCTTCGTCGGGTCGGCCGACGCAGGATCATTGGTGGACGGCTTGTCTTGATCGCAGGCAAAAATGCCTGCCGGGATTATCTCCCGGTTGGATCCCAGCCTGGCCAACGAATCGGCCGTTTCGTTGTCCCGCCGAGGGACGTATTCAACCTGAAAACCATCGAATTTTTCTTCCAGACGGCGGATTTCGGCACAGTAGGCCGCCATCTTGGGGTTAGTGCAGGTGGACTCATTCATGACCTGGTTAACAATAAGCTGAGAGTCGCCAAAGGCTTCGAGCCTACGGACTCCTAACTCGACAGCTGCTTTCATGCCGTTAAGCAGAGCTTCGTACTCGGCTACATTGTGCGATGCTGGGAAGTTGAGCCGGATGACATATTGCATTCGCACACCTCTCGGAGAGATGAGCAGCCACCCACCCCCGGCACCCCTTTTTGTGAGAGAGCCGTCAAAAAACAGCCGCCAACATTCCTTTTCGACAGGAACTATGGGCAACTGAGTTTCGGTCCACTCGGCGATGAAATCTACCAGGGTATGTGATTTTACGGCAGATGGGTGCGTAAATTCTATTCCCTGATCCATTAATTCTAACGCCCATTTAGAAATTTTGACCGACACCTCCGGATTGCCTAGAACCTCAGCAAGGGGGAAGGAGGAGACGACGGTTACCGGATGGGCGTCGAAGTAGTGACGGAGTTTGCGCCGAGTGATGACCAGCGCGTATATCACCTTCTGGATCTGCTGCCACCTTGTCTTACAGTCGGAGAGGACCTCGCTGACGAAGTACACGGGCCGTTGTACCTTGAGCACCTTGCCCGACTCCGTCCGCTCCACCACCAGGGCGGTGCTGACCACCTGCGTTGTCGCCGCTATATAGAGCAACAAGGGCTCCTTCTCGGTCGGAGAGGCGAGAATCGGGGCGCTAGAGAGTCTGGCTTTGAGATGATCAAGGGCCTCTTGTGCCTCGGCTGTCCAGACGAAGTTGTCGGACTTCTTGAGGAGACGATATAGTGGCAGCCCCTTTTCCCCGAGTCGGGAAATGAATCGACTGAGTGCGGCTAAGCAGCCGGTCAGCTTCTGTATGCCTTTCAGGTTTTTGATCGGCCCCATCTTCGCGATGGCTTCGATTTTTTCTGGGTTGGCTTCGATGCCGCGTTGTGAAACGCAATATCCCAGGAGCATCCCTTTTGGGACCCCGAAAACGCATTTCTCGGGATTGAGCTTAATGCCATTCTCTCTTAGCCGTTGGAACACGGCGTTGAGATCGGCGACTAAGTCGTCGGTTCGCATGGATTTGACTACGATGTCATCCACGTACGCTTGCACGATCCGTCCGATGAGATCACCGAAACACTTGATCATACAACGTTGGTAAGTGGCGCCGGCATTCTTTAACCCAAACGGCTTTGTAACGTAACAATATGAGCCGAAGGGAGCGATGAACGCCGTTGCCTCTTGATCACCGATCTTTAGTGGGATCTGGTTGTCGGTGCTAAGAAACCGGCCGACAAGTAAATTTGTAACTACGGCGCCTAACGATCTTCTATGATGGCGAGGGTTTTGCGAGAGAGGCAAGGTTTATACTGGTTCAGGCAATCGATGCCCTACGTCCAGTTCGTGGGTGGTTCGTGTTTCGACTTGCAGAGGGGAGCTACAAGTGTTGGTGAGGGAGGAGAACGACTCCAAGCCTCTTCGTGTGTATCTCCTGATGGATTCGTCTATCTATCCGGGGATTCGATCCCCTCGCCTTATGCACCCAGCTCTCCTTTTATAGTCAAGGAGTGAGCCGGTTTACAAATGGGAACGGGGCTTTCGAGTTGTGGGCTAGCGCGGCTACACGCCGCACTAGTCTGCACCCTAGCTGCCACTGTGGCCCTAGTCAGGCGGCGTCCTGTCCGCCCGGTCGCCGGGCAGGTGGTCGAGATGTCAACCCAGACTGTCGCGGCCGTCTTGTCGCCGGTCCGGTCTTCGTCCCTGTTCAGGGTGATGATGATGTCGTAGCCGTCCCGCTGCTGTACTCGAGGTGTCAGGCGGCGCCGCGAGATGGGACGGGTGCCACTGTGCGGGTCACATCGCGTGCCTGCAAGTATATGAGTTGCTGGGTAGAGTTAAGGCTCCCCAGCTACTCGTCGTAAATGCCTGTCCTCCTTGTCAGAGGAAAATCTTCTCGACGAAGTCTCCCAACTCGGGGTCGGGCGAAGCGCGGCTTGTGGGCCCGCCCGACTGGGAGTCGGGCGAGGCGGAGTTCGGGGCCCCACCCGACTTGGGGTCGGGCGGGGCGGAAGTCGTGGACCCCACCCGACTCGGGGTCGGGCGGGGCGGAAGTCGTGGGCCCGCCCGACTGGGGGTCGGGCGAGGCGGAACTTGTATGTGCCCTCGGGGTCGGCCGTGGGCCCCTCGAGCGCTCTGTTGTTATGCACCTGTTCCTGTGGGCCCTACACAATTAAGCTGAGACGGTTAGCGGGATTAAGTATCCTAGATCAGGATACCCTGATTTGGGTATCCGTCAGTAGCCCCCGAGCCTGGGCGGCGGCCGGGGGTCGTGGTCGCCGTCGAGGCTTGTCGTTGTCTCTCCGAGGGTACTTTCGTACTACTCCTACCGGTGGGTGCGCGCGAGCGCACCCGCCGGGTGTAGCCCCCGAGCCTCGGTGCAAGTGGTTTACTTGTGCCGAGGGTGACAAAAAAAGGTTTTCCTGAGACCACGCAGTAGGTCCTTGTTTGCGAATGCGAGCCCCCGAGTCCTCGCTCGATGCGCGGATCCGTCCGAGGGTCGTTTCGTCTTTTTGTTTCGTCCGTACCCGCGCGTCTTTACGATAAGACGGGGCACGCGTGAGCCGGCCACGTCATTCCTCGGTGGTTCGATGCGTGGTGCTCGTTTAAGCTGCAAACGGGTGTGTCCGAGTGAAGGCCTCGGCTTGCCCTTCGCGGGGATCCGATTGAGACTAGCTGGAGTCAGCCTCATTAAAATCCGAGTTCCTGCCTTTTTCGATCGCCGACTCCTTTCGCTCGGAGTCAGTGGGCTCGATGCCCTCCCTCGATGGGTGATCAAGGTCGAGGTTTTTTAGACTCGGACTCGGACGCTACCATCAGAGGCCCATTGTACTACGGTGTACGGGTTGCGGTCGCTGGGGACCCCTCTTTGGTGGCCCCTCACTTAGTTTTGCCCTGGAGCGGCCGTTCGAACCCTTTCGCGGGGCCGGCCTTCGAACTCCTGGGCCGGAAACTGGGCCGTCGGGGCGTTTTCAGCCCCTAGCCTTTATTACCTGTGGGCCCGGCCGGGATTCCAAGCCCGCCTGGGCCGTCATCGTGCGTCGTGGAGACGCGACGGTTCGCCTTCCGCGCGGATCGAGGCCACGATCTGTCTTCGTGCGGTAGTGGAGCGGGCCATGATGGCGATTTTTAAGGCACCTGCACCTGTTAAATCGCGAAACAGGGAAGGCGCGAGAAACGAGGCGTCGTGTGAACGCGATAACTATAAAGAAGGGATGAGCCCTACCTCATTTGCCTTACCAGGTTTTCGCAACCTTTCGCATCCACCGCCGCTCGCCCTCGCGCAAACCGCTTCGTCTTCCTCGCCTCGCTCGCTCTCCAACTTCCCTTCGTTTCGCCGTCGCTCCGCGTCCCTCGTCCGCATTCGCCATGGCGGATTGGAGCCGGTCCAACAGCACCAAGGGGAACCTCGATGCCCTGGTTGCGCGCGGCCTCCTGATGCCCCTCACCGCGGAGCATGAGTGGCTGGTTCCCGGGGAGGAGAGGATCCCGTCGCCGCCGGACGGCTACATTGTCTCCTTCCGCTCCTTCCACGAGCGCTTCT